>CM060467.1:17630217-17727717 GCA_030544235.1 Lepturacanthus savala
TCATAAAAAATAAAACTTTCACTAAACTCCACTAAGATAATGTTTTACTTTCAGTTATTCTTCCATCATTATGGTAAATTGAAATATTTACGACTCCTATCCAAACCGAGTGTTTTAGTGTGAATGAATGTAGAGACCAACAGAAAATGATGTCAGTGCAGGAGTCAAAGACAGATGTATGAATTGGGCATTTGACAGCTCAGGGAAAAAATATACTCCATATTCTACATATTTACTATATACAGGATTTTTTTGTTAATAATTAATGAATCCTCCTTTTTTTGCCAATTAACAAACACCAATATGTACACGTAGCAACCAAAATGTGAACAAGAAATTCAACTATAAGACTTTATCAAACATTATTCAATAAACAGTACACAGTATAGCGAACAGTAAAAGTGCATTATTTTTCCCAGAGTCTGTGTTCTTGGCAAACAAATGGTCATTCTGTCATTTGAAAACTCACACTCTGATCTACAGAGGTACTTATTTCTGTAAGATGAGCACTCACTCAAACAGGCCATTTTTTTTTAGTTCTTCAATGTTTTTTACAGATAAAACTAGAAATGTAAATGTTTTACCTTTGCTGTTTTTTAATAAAAAGTTGTGCTGATTGTCATAAAAATCAACAACAAAAAAAACAAAAAACACTGTGATCTGCTACTTCCAAACCTTCTTCATCATCTTGAAGTTATTTTTTTACAGGCGTTTACTTGTTTTTTTTCAGGCGGAGCTTGAAATTCTTATTTTTTTACTGTATTCTAGCTGAATTGACATTTTAAATTGATTCAGATTATTCTGATAGCAATCTTGCTTTGTTTTGAACCCAAGTTCATTCAGAAAATCCCTGTAGTTAAGGAGATACTGTAATTTTTTCGACAGGTAGGCTGAAAAACAGGCCGAGAGGGAACAGGTTAATGACTCAAAGTTGCTACAGAAGCTCTGGTAACACTTTACCCTGAAAGCTGTCTGAAAGTAGAATGGAGCTTTGCATCATCTGACGTGCGCATTTCACTGTGACTTCATCACACACACATAGGATGTGGTCCAGGTACAGTAGCCAGGATGTGACAATCCGGGGAGAAAATGTGATAAATTGCTGCTTGTCTGAAAATCATTTGAGCTAAGTGACGGGACGATGACGCAAGAGTTGATCCATGTCAACTGATGGTGGCAGGTTTACGGAGTAAATAACAGGTGTGAGTGTTTTGACGTGCGTCACATGCTGCCAGTTTTCGTTACCTTCCAGAGAAGAGCAAATTTAAATGCCAAACATTATGTGAACGCCACATATACACGACTTTAAAGGGGGAGTTCGGCATTTTGGACATAATGTTTTTTGCAATCACCTACACGTTTAGCAGCCGTTACCCACACATGAAGCACATCGTTTAATCTGACTTGTCTTCAGTATGTTTTAGTTTATAGACGACTCACTAACCGAACATTGAAACTGGAGCTGGATTTGTTCTGGAAATATTTTGCAGACAACAGTACGGCTCTAGTAAAACTCCACCGCTCTGTTACAAACAGGATCAACGCTCATTTCCAAACCTTTCAAAGCAAGAACAGATGAATGAAATGGGAAACATGACAAGGTGCAGCTGACTGAGACGGTATGATTACACACCAAGCTTCCTGCCAAGGTTTATGTTTGTCACTACGTTAAACAGGTTTTTCTACCAGGATTCAAATCTGCCCGGTGAACATTGAAACCTACTGAAAATCACTAAAAGGATCAATACTAGAGGATCAGTGAAAATATATCTCGATGCTATAATACATGACAGAAATGAACTATTATAGAAGACTAAAGAAAGCAGAAAATAATCAGATTTGAGTAGCTGGAACCAGGGAATTTGAACATTTTCTGTTTAAAAATGACTCAAAGTGATTAATTGATCATTAAAATGGTTGGTGATTAATGTAAAAGTTGGCAGCTTATCAATTAATTGGCTAACTGTTGCAGCTCTACTCCATAAAATAACTGACAAGTGTGAAGTGCATCAGATTAACAGGGGAGTGAATTGAAGGATGTACATATCATACAAAATACAATAAGTTTATGTCTGTTGGTTCAAATCTCAAGCTAAGTTGGGAAAGTGAATAAAAACCTTCATTTTCCTTTGTGAGGATGCTCCTCATCTTTGCAGCCGCTGCAGGAGGCTGCTGTCACACTGAGCAGCTCAGACTGTAAATGAAACTATATTTTGCTCATACTGCAGCTGCTGAGTTGATGAATCCCTTCTACCTATTCTTTAGGGGGCGTAGAGTCCATCGCGGAGGCGGCTGGTGACGGGGAGGAGGTGGAACTGTCACAGGAGCCAACCAAGTTCATCAAGAAGAAGCAGGCATCTAAGAAAGTCAAGAAAGGTACAAGTACCTCTTTATCTTCCTCCTCCTCTTCCTCCCAGCTGTGCTCTGTCTGTTCTCCTGCACTGTCCTGCAGCTCTGAGACGGTTCTGTGGCTCCACGTCACCCCGTTACAATTTCAGCTGGCAAATAAAATCGTCAGCACTCGTAAATAAATACACTATGCAGCACTATTAATACACATAGCAGCAGCAGCAGCAGGAGGAAGCGACACAGCATTTGAAACGCTGAAGAAAGCTGAGGTATGAAACATCACCACATCGCTGCAGCTTGTTGCTAAATACTGACCAGAGCCCGACACTGATATCTGCTCACTGTCTGTCACACTGTTGTAATCCACCTCTATTTTCCCTCATGGCAGCGAGCTCTGTTATTTGTACAGACCACTCAGACTGCTGCTGGCTCACAGGCTGCACAATCAGCAGTGTCCGGATTCTAGTCGCTGCAAAAAGAGGAACAAAAAGCATAATTATGGTGCTGCAGATGCAAGATGTTCACTGTGATTCTGCCTGTTCAGCTTTGTTCAGCTTTGTTTCCTCTTTATTTGATATCAGCTGTTTGGACAAATTCTCATGTTGATGGTCAGCGAACAGCTGAAGTTTATATTTGAACACACAGACAGGTACATACTCATTATCTATCTATCTATCTATCTATCTATCTATCTATCTATCTATCCATCTATCCATCTATCCATCTATCCATCTATCCATCTATCCATCTATCCATCTATCCATCTATCCATCTATCCATCTATCCATCTATCCATCTATCCATCCATCCATCCATCCATCCATCCATCACCTGTATGTTGGTGTTGGGCCTTATCAGATTTGTTCCTTGTCCCTGTTTCTATTTTTCTATTGTAAATGTTCATAATTTTTAGGTTTACATTTGCATCAGGTAAAGCATCATATTATTATTATTATTATTATTATTATTACAGTATGATGCAGATAGTGGAGCCAGCTCCTTATTAAACTGTTTACCAGTTGATCTATGTTCATCATCAACCCTGATAGTGACCACAAGAACAAGATTTGTGTCTGGGCTCAACACCAAGCAATCTGGCAGGAACCGCTCCCCATTTTCTCCTCCTCAGTGTCCAGCTGATACTGAACCTCAGGGCAAAACCAGATAACACAACCCACCTGCTGCTCAATCACTCAGGATCCTCAGGAAGAAGAGGAGGATGAGGATAAAGTAAAAGACAAATGAAGAAGAGCAGACAAGATTGATTATTTATTAAAAAAGTCTGTCTATCAATTAGAATGTTAATTGCATGACTTAATCAAATGTAGCATTTATAGTTGGAGATCAATCAACATCGCAAACAGCGACAGAGACTGTCAGACCCTCACAGGTGTAGCTTTTAGCTTTTTAGAAAATATACTGAAATCAATAACTTGTAGTGAAGAGACAACAGATGCAAACTGGCAGCAGAATGTTCCGTTACTTTAGTCCTGATTACAGATCAGTCCCTGATCCTTCACTTCAAACACAAATCACACAACGTAATTGGGTCCTACCTCAGATGGAAAAAATAAAGACTCACATAAACAAAAACACCCCCTCCTGCTCTGGGATAAAACCTGGATAATATACAGCAAAATAAACAGTAAACAACATGAGCAGGAAACAGTGGATGAAGAGAATAAGAGACAATTTTGGTTCTTTGGTCTTCACAGGTTGTGTGTGCTGGATATTATGCTGCAACTAATCTAGTCCGTTGATTATTAAAACGATTAATCGATTAGTTGTTTGCTTCATAAAATGGTGTAGAATGTTAAATGCCGTGCATGCGACAAAGACTCGACATGGACACCAGTTGTCATTAGCCGTCGAAAGCTTCGATCAAGATTGAATTTCTGTTCTTGAATAATCAATTTTCATGGTAATCAGGTCAGCCCTATTGAAATGTCGATCACTGTTTCCCAAAGCTGGAGATTTGACTAAAATGTCTTTTTTTTCCAGACCAACAGTCCACAACCCAAAGATCATTGGTTTACTATTATGGAAGACTAAAGAAACCAGAAAATAATCAGATTTGAGAAGCTGGAAGCAGAATTTGGATATTTTCTTCTAAAAAATGACTTAAATCCATCAATCAATTATCAAAATAGTTGGTGATTGATATAATAGTTGACAAATAATCTATTCATTGACTAATCGTTACAGCTCAAGTAAATACTAAAAAATACATATAAATATAGAATCAGGAAAATATCACACAAGTAGAATAGAAACGTTAAAAATAAGATCCTGCACCTTGAACTTTACTGTAACTAACTGCCAACACGTTCACAAATGCTCTGAAGCACCGAGTGTTCTCGGTTTGACTCAGTCTAGTTTCTGTAGTTTCCACCACTTTTGCTGTCACAGTAATCACAGTGTTGGACGTAATTTGTCTTCAGTGTCTTCACTATGACATGAGCGGAGCTGAGAGTGTCCGTGTTGCTGCTTCACTGTTGCCGGGTCGACGCTCTCTGTTTCACTGTTTGGGGAGTTGGACCGTGTTCTCATCTGTTCTCTCTTTTTCTCTCTCTCCTATTTATGTTTTCATTTGGCTCAGTCTGTCTGATGGAGGCACAGCACATTATTCAGCAACTTTCTCTTTGTTTATTTTACATTTTTAGCATTTTTGTTCACATAAACTTAACGAGACAGAATAATTTAATCTAGATGCCATAAAGAAATTTATCTGAACACACTCCGCTTACAACACACATCCAGCAAACACATTTCCTGTTTCCTACACACACACACACACACCAGTCTCCAGCAAGCTTCTGGTTTGCATTGAGGACAAATCCGTGTTTTATGACAGTTTGTCTTTCCTAAACCAGGGCAGATAAATTGGCTTTGATGGGCTCTACATTCATTAGTGTGTGTGTGTGTGTGTGTGTGTGTGTGTGTGTGTGTGTGTGTGTGTGTGTGTGTGTGTGTGTGTGTGTGTGTGTGTGTGTGTGTGTGTGTGTGTGTGTGTGTGTGTGTGTGTGTGTGTGTGTGTGTGTGTGTGTGTGTGTGTGTGGTTAATCCACTCAGGCGTCACTACTAATGAGAAGGGGAGGTGTGTGAGACGCAGAGAAGGCGACACATGGATCATTACACATACACACTTATACAATCCTACACACACTCTAAGCAGTGTGGGAACCAGCTCCAGCATGTGTGTTCTAAACTACTGTAAAAACACATGTATATTAAATCTATAAAAGGCATTTATTCTGCACATATCATTTTTATTTTCAAATATATCATTGATTTGAAAGGGACAGTGCTTATTAATAAGAGTTAGCCATGAGGATATTTTTTATGAAGAGGGTTAGGAATGAGATCACAAAAAAATAAAGGGTAAAAAAAGAAATTTGAGATTAAAGTCAAAATTCTCACTTTTTCAGAATTTTAACTTTAAAGTTAGAATTATGATATTAAATTGAGAATTCAAAGATTAAAGTCAGTATTTTTTCTAGAATGAATAAGCATGAGTATTTAAAAACTAAAAATCATAAAAGTAAAGAATAAAAGCAGACCATATAATAAACAACAAAAACAAACGCATTGTTGTCTGCACCACACGGACAACAATCTAGAACCCACATGACATGACGACAATCAACAAAACAATTAACATGACAGCAAAGTGAATAAATAGCGTGTAGTAGCCCGATAACAACCATATGATGTTAGGACACGTCACGCTTTCTGCAGAGTTCCACTCGTTTCCTCTGAATAATCCTACATGTGTTGATGCTGCATGAATAAACTCCACCAGCTGTTTTTCTGTTTTGAAATGTTCCAGTTCAAAACATTTTGACAAGGAATTAGATTGCAAAGAAAAATGTTTTGAATTCTTAATCCTGTGATCAAACCTTCCAGCTTTTTTCTCTCCAAACACTGAGTGTTGATCTGACACATGTGCTGCTCTGTTTCCACATTTAAACTCCTAAAAGTACAAAAGGCAATTTGTAAATTCAGGGAAATGTCAGGTGACATGAGGACAGAGGTTTGGGTAAAAATCTGTGACTGAAATCTTTCATTTGATCTCACTTTTGGCTATGGATCAAACCGTGAATCATCATTTTTATCTGTGAGACTCTTCATGTTCTAGCTGCATTTACTGTGGCTACAAACACACTTTAACTGTGTGAGAGAACGCTCCTTTATTTAGTCACTTTATCACACAAATCCATTTATTTAAGATGTATTGTGTCTGTCTGTTGATCCTGGGTTTAATATTTAAGTCAGAGATTTACTGCAGCTCTCTGACTCTTCTTCTCTTTCACTTCTGATTTACAACAGGCAACAGGAAATAATCCCTAATTAGTATTGTTTTGTCATGGAAAAGCTGCAGAGCAAGTGTGTGGTTTGCACAAAGATGAGGGAGGGGGGGGGTGCATCATGTCCAGACTTGTCCTGTAGGCAGTGCTCCTCTTCCTCCTCCTCTTCCTTCTCCTCCTCCTGCTCCTCCTCCTCAGACAGAAAGACACAGACAGAAAATGAGGAAGCAGTAGCATGTGAAGCCTTCGCAAAACACATCAGAATCAGATTATTGAACCACCACATGAAGCTGTAACGATCGATTAGTTGTCAACTATTACATTAATCACCAACTATTGTTAATTGATTAATAGAGTTGAGTCATTTTTACGAAGAAAAGGTCCAAATTCACTGGTTCCAACTTCTCAAATCTGATTATTTTCTGATTTCTTTAGTCTTCTATAATAGTAAACTGATGATCTTTTGGTTGTGGACTGTTGGTCTGGACAAAAAAAGACATTTCAGGTTGAATGTTCATCTTTGGGAAACAGCAATCAACATTCTAAAATATTTGATAAACCAATCTAATTGATTAATCAATAATTAATCAACCATCTACTCTACGAGTTAAGATTGATTTCACTGTTTGCCTACAAATCATTGAATAGAAAATCAAATAAATTTGATTTGATGAATAATGACTGATTTCTTTTGGTTAATTCAATCTTTTACCTTCCTATGGTAAGCATGTTTTTTAATCCCATTATAAACACATTTTTATTCCTCAGGTTTTAAATCCTTATGAGACTTTCCCTCCATCATCTCTGCCTGATTAATCAGTGTTTTTATGATGTCATTTTATTGGTCTTGTGATTGTATAGCACTTTGATCAACTGTTTTTTTATCTTTATGAATAAATAAGCTTTAATATATATTAATAATATTACTATAAATAGTAAGATGTGTGGGCAACACGGTGGGGCAGGGGTTAGCACTGTTGCCTCACTGGGTTTCACCAGGTTCTCCAGCTTCCTCCCACAGTCCAAAAACATTCTGAGGTTAATTGGAGACTCTAAATTGCCTATAGGTGTGAGTGTGTGTGTACCCATGATAGGCTGGCGACCATCTGGGGTGTATCCCTGCCTCTCACCTGTAATGCGCTGGGATTGGCTTCAGCAGACCCCTGATACTCTAATGAAGAATAAGCAGGTATAGAAAATGAATGAATAAATAGGGTGTACTGGGTGTACTGGGAATTAATAGGAACATCATTAACCTTAGTTTGAAAAGAAGAAACACAAGTGTTTAAAAGTGGAGCTGCAGATTATATCTTCTGTCAGTTTTCTGTAATGACCCTGCCCACTTTATACACTATAAAAACCATTAAATATTTAGACACACACACACACTCAAGCTCCGTCTCACGAGCTGCATATTTAATTTTCCATCTGCAAGGACACTTAGCTTCTGTCTGTCTGAAACAAGGCTTTGTTTTCTGTCCGTGTTCTTATTACCTTTCATGAACCAAACATATAATTGGTTAATTGTTTTCAGTAATCAATAGATTAATCAAATCAAAATAGCTGTTAGTTGAATCTGGATAAAACCTACACAAATTTTCCTGACACTCTTTAATGAGGAAGCTCACATATTCCCATAAAAACACAGTGAACCAATCAGTTCAAAGCTTTTAATTTTCAAACAAAGACACAACACAAATTCACCTCCCGCCTACCTGTCTGTGACTTATAGGTAATTAGGCACCATTCCAAACCTCCCAACACACACACACCTTTTTGTGTGGCAGCCGGAAAGCACATTTGGATGACTTGAAAGGAATCAAAAGGTGTCTGAAAAAGAGAGCGTGTAGATCTCGCTCTCTCTCTGTCTCTATCTCTGTCTCTCTCTCTCTCTGTCTCTGTCTCTCTCTGTATGACTTGAAAAGGAGGGATGAAAGAAAGATGAAATGGAGAGTGTCTTCCTCGTGCTCTTTCCTGGTGCTGCATCCCTTTTTCTTGTTCTGCTCCTCCCCTACAGCCCACCTGACATCACAGACACCGCGTGCGCGCACACACACACACACACACACACACACACACACACACAAACCCAGACATTTGTTTCTGTGTACTCTGACCTGACATCACAGCTCAGTCTCCAGAGAGAAACATTGATAGTTTACACTTACACTGATTTACACTGCAAACCATGGATATGATGTGGTAACCTAGTTCAGGGTGTATATAAGGCTACGTGTTACGTGCTACGTGATGTGCATACCTCAGTGGCGGCCATATTGCGAAGGTCCATCTCCAGCTGTAATCTGGTTCTTTAACCACAATAAAGTGAGAGATCTGCACAGACAAAAATAATCATAACTCTCTGAACGTTGACCGATAGTTTGCTTTGTCCCACATGTTATTTGTGCAGCTGTGATACAGAATGATTGAATATTTTTTAATTGCAGCTTTTCATTTGATTGTTATTGCATTTTAATTCATTGTATTAAAGTGTTTTAATTTTCTCTATTTCTGTTTTTGCTTATGTGAAGGTTCTTACATTGCGATGGTGTAAAAAACGCTTTGTGTGTGTAACTATTACTTTAAGTATCTGCATAATGTTAATTTTATATGAAAATGCATGATTATCAATATGTATATATGTATAAGTATATAGTGCTACAAGTACATTAATTATGTTTATAACAATCCAGGCAATTTAAAAATCAGTTGAAAATGTGTTGATTTCTGGTTATTTTTATAATTTATCCACCATAGGCTTAATGCTCTGAGAGAGCAAGGGACAAAAGATGGCGGGTGTATAGGGACGTGGCATTGGGCAACAGCGTTGGATAAATCATTGAGTGTTCTATAGATATCTATGGTATGGATGCTGTTTCTGTTTAGCAGAAGGAGGAGGTTTGGGTATTGGGTGGATGGATCAGTGCTTTGTTTTATATTTGGAGTTGGAAAGGTTGCAGCAGATGTCTGTTCATCGCCATTTCAACTGGATGATTTTACCCACATTAACATGATCTTTTTAACCTGAACCACTGTCCCAGCATAAAACAGGATTTATGAAAATATGCATGAAATGATGATGATATTCAACATATCTGCAGAAACAAAAATGTGGAGACAGAGTTAAGGCCTCATCAGGGCTGGGGTCAGTCTACAGTCACTGTTCATTAACCAGATTATGTACCAACACTAAAGATTTATGCAAACAGCATGTTAGAGGCCTCATCCTCTGTTATTCAGCTGTAGAAACTACACCTCATTCATATTAGCATCAGCTTTTAGCGTCGCCTAATGTGTATCTGCATCGACCATTCAGGCATCTCAGTATTGCACCTTATACACAATTACCATTAGCTATTAGCTCTCAGCCATTAGGAATGTCCATTGTGAATTAGCATGAGTTTTAGCTTCATCCATTAGGCGGAAAGTCCAGATAGAAGTGGTTATACATTATTGACTTTCTGTCTATTAAGTCTCTTACGATCTCGAAGACACTGTTGCTAAAGAGAAACATGAATAGAGAGAATTTTAAGTTGATGGTGCACCATTCAGTGAAGTTTTCAATGAACCTGCAGCAATCAAAGGAGAAGAAACATTAACATGTAGAGCTCTACAGTTCTATTCTGAAATAATTTTCAGTCCAAAAACTACTTATTTATCTTATATTGACACAATTTGAAGCTCAATTCAATTTCAGTCTGAAACTGGCTGTTTCTTTAAGGCCTCAATGAGTCTGTTCTGATTCATTAGCGTCTGGAATCTTCCTGCAGTTCTGGAGACTTCATAAACAAACACAAGTAACAGCATTTAACTTAAAATGTTTTGATTCTTTACTGGAAATATAAACTTCTTTATTGGATCTGTACGTGCTTGAGCCAGATGTCAATCCAGAAGCCTTAAAGGTCCAGTTATTCTTTCTGCACAGAAGCTCGCACAAACATTACTGATGCAGAAATGTGCCAAAAAAACGTTTGGAGCTTTTATTCTCTGTTTTCCTTGTGGTAACTGGATTTCTTTTTAGTTTCACGTCTGTGCCTGTTGAGTTATTATATACTGGATGTGAACAGATAGGATAAAATCTGCCACATGAAACCATTTTACAGTATTTTCACATGCGATCATCTCAGTCAGAAATCAAAAGAAGGCTAATCGTCTTTAACGGAAACTGGGAGACAGTGCAGAGTTTAATGAACCTATTTGACTAAATCAAAGCTCCAGATCCTCAGTATTAAAGGACATTCTGCATATTTCAATTTTGTTTTCAAAAGTCAAATTGTAAGTTAATAAAGATCAGCTGCAATTTGCCCACAGGCAGCTGTGATTCTAACGGTTTCAACATTCAGGAAGTTCATTTAAATTGGTTTCAACTCCAACATCTGTGCTCTGATTTCTATAACATGTATGGTCACATCCTCCTCTTTTCATGTGGATAGATGGAAGATAAATTGCTCGGTGCGGACACATTATTCCCAGGTGAGATTTGTTGTCAGCAGCAGGATGAAGCTGCAGCTGATGCAGTCTGAGGAGGAGACAAGTCAGAACACGGCACAGTTACAGAGTCCTGCTGCGTCAGTCTGTCTGTCACATTACTGCAACACAACGAACAGAGCTATCAGCTTACTGTCACACACACAGACGCGCGCACACACACACACACACACACACACACACACACACACACACACACAGAGCAGGTTTCCTCATCCTGAACAGGATCCTTCCGGGCTGTGACCAGAATTTTTGACCCATGGATCTGTTCTGGGTGTGTGTGTGCGTGTGTGGGTGTGTGTGTGTGTGTCTGTGTGTGTGCGTGCGCGCGTGTGCATGCACATTTGTGTGTCAGATAGAGGCCTCTCTTTTCCCAGCTCACCCCCCACGAATAAAAACACAGACAGAAAATGAAGCCTTGTTTCAGACAGACAGAAGCTAAGTGTCCTTGCAGATGGAAAACAAAATATGCAGCTTGTGAGACGGAGCGTGTGTGTGTGCGTGTGTGTGGGTGCCTGCATGTGTGTGTGTTTAATGGTTTTTATAGTGCATAAAGTGGGCAGGGTCATATAACTGGACATGTAAACATGTTACTCAAATTAATATCAGAGTTCTCCAACTCTGATTAAGATACCCAGATAATGTGATTGGACTTTGGTTTTCTCTGGCATGTATACACCTTAATAAGAGTTGAGCTAGACAATGCATATGGACATGCTCTACACCCCCTGTGCAACAGTATGACCCCGAAACAAAAACACCCTAGAAAGCCGGTCGCAGAGGAGGGAAACAATCACAGCACCTTATCTGCACAACAAGTAAGGCATACATTACATATGAAATAAAAAAAAAAAGCCATGTGGCTATCCATCTTGTTGTTTGAAAATGCTGGTGTTGTACTGTGCTCCAGTTGATTTGTTTATAATGTGATGACATAATAGGTCAACCAAAGAGGAGCCATATTAACCCGTTGAAATTACACATATCACCACCTTGTGTTGAGGGGAGGACACGCTCCTGTCAGTAACTCGGTTTTCTCTGTTGCATGTAAAATGGGACGAGGACGGTCAATCACCAAAGCTGAAGATTTAACCTAAAATGTATTTTTTTTGTCCAGACCAATAGTCCACAACCTAAAGATCATCAGTTTACTATTATAAAAAACTAAAGACACCAGAAAATATTCAGATTTGAGAAGCTGGAACCAGTGAATCTGGACATTTTATTCAAATCTATTAATCAATCGTCAACTGGTTGGTGAATAATGTAAGAGTTGGCAACAAAGTTTAGTTTATTTTATTTGTGTATTCAATAACATTACATCAATCAAGTGAAGGAAAACGTTAATGTTAAAAGCTGAGCTGCAGCCCTCTGGACCAAAAAGTATAAATTAAAGCATGTGTTATCCTTTCAAAGTCATTAAACTTTAAAGAGGATTTGACCTTCGATAAAAACCTCAGTAAAAGCTGTGTTTGATTTCTATGTTTATCTGTTTGTGCAGTTATTTATTATAAATCAGCAGTGAATAGGTCAGAGCACTCGACCGTGACTGTAAAGCGGATTCATTTATGACTCTCTCCACATGCGGATCAGTTCTTACAGTAAATCTCTCACCTCACATTCAGCCCGAGGTTCTTCTGGTAATCTGGGGGGAAAATATCGCCCCAATTCTATGTTTTTAGACTTAGTTGCATGTTGGAGTGCCACAAGAGTTCGTATTTTTACCTCATCAGGGGCTTACATGGCATTTAAATTGGTGTGGTGTGTTCACTAAATTACAGCTGGTTTCCAAGCACGAGTCAAACATGTCAAACGTGATCTCAAAATAAAACTGCTCGCTCCCATATTCCTGCTGGTCACATGTCCTGCTGAACAAATCCCAACATTTGTCATGTTCTCTAAATCCATTATCAGATGTGACCTCTGCATTCCCACCGGCCAATAAAGTTGTTCTTTTTCGAGCGTGCGCTCTGTAAATCCAGCTCATCGCCACCTCATCACCACCTGCATGTTCTCTTAACACACGTCTTCATCAAACAGGACATTTACATGTTACCCTACAAATCTGTCCTCAGGCAGAAAAGGACTTTTTTCTATAAACGTCCCTTCATTCCCCCTTATAATTCATCCCTCCCCCAAATGTGTTGGTGTTGTCCTTTTTTCATGTCTATGCCATTATTTATGTGGTGTGTGTCCATTTATATTACGTCTAATGTCCGTCCATCCATCCATCTATCCATCCACTATACTTACTCATCCATTAATGCTTCATTCATCATCCTCCTCATTCCCAGATATGTAGTGAATTTCTTTATTTTAAATAAAGTTCAGAAATTACTTTATAAACGTCTTACAGAATATATTCTTCATTTTTGAAAATGATCAGTATGATTTATATGGTTTTATGGACAAATAATTGATCTTTAAACTCCTATTCAATCATTGAACTTTACATTGCAGATAATTTAGCATATTTCAACTTTTGGCTTTGTTTTAATTTTATATAAAGTATATTTATATGTTATATGTTTAGTCTAAAACAGAATAAAAAAAGGTTAAAAATACTAAATGAGGCACCTAGAGAGAATCGTGACAGCATGACCTCAGTCTCCCCAGCCATCAGCTGACAAGACGACTGCAGGAGATTTATTTATTGAAGAGGGAATGAAGACGTGTGTGAGGACTGTCAGAGTCAGCAGAGTTATGTTGCTCTCGCTGTGCTGACTGGACGAGGAATGGAAGGTCACGCCGCCACAGCGCTGACCTCCGCACTGGTTTTAGTCTCCGGGCTTCGCCGCTTGTCAACAACATTTTTCGGTAGCAGCATTTGCTGTTCTGCTGTAACTCGTGAGCCAGAGTATGTCAACGAAATCCCCGTCACACCATCTCCGCTGCTATTTGTTGACGGAGCGCTGATGGGATGCTCGGCTGTTTAATGTGTGTGTAATGTTCCGCTAATGTCTCTGCGACGGCATTATCTGATCGGCTATTTTTGGCCTCGGGCTAAGGCTCGCCGTGATTACAGACAGACACGGGGACAGCGCTTCAAACATTTGCTGCCTGGTCGGGAACCAGGACGGACTAATGCTCCTGGACTCGTGGCACCTGCAACGGAAAGTTCAGGGGGTTTAAGTCCCGCAGCAGCCGCTAAGTCCTCCAGTGACCTTGTGTTGGAAAGATCACTCATTTAAATCAGTCAGATGGGAAATTTCAGTAAAAAAGAAGATTTTAAATGTGCCAGTTGCAGTAGTAGATTGATAACGAGGCAAGATCCACATGTTTATCACATTCTTGGTGTATTAACATTCTTTCTGCTGATGGTGATTCATCAGTTTCACGTGCATGTGGTGATCAACTTAATGGTGATTTTCACAGAAAAATTCTGTCCAAAGGGGGCAGAGCTGTGGGCTAAAGGCTGTGATAACACCCAGAAAATAAGTTGAATTTCTCACCGCCACTGCTCTGTTTTCATTCATTCTATAGCTTCCATGACTGCTTCTGCTTTCTATCTTTTTTATTCTCTCAATCTCTGATCAGTTTTATGTTATCGGTGCAATCAGCTTCTATTTTTTCATCTCAGCTGTCACCAGATGACCGTTTTCCATTGTTTTCCATTTTGTCTCATAGGTTCATTCATTTGTCTCCCTAAGGTCAGACATGAGCTGAGGAAACAGGCAAAGTATCTGTTTTCTTCAGGTATCATGCTAACATGCTCTTTCATGCATGTTTCTCACCATCACGCATACTGTATTGCGTGCAGGTCTAAAATACCTATAGGATCATTTTATGTAAATCACCTTCTTTTCCATTAGTGATGTGAATATAAAAAGATAAAAGGATATGAATGACTTTCCTTCCTCATTAAACATTTTCAGGAATGTAAAATATGACACCGTAATTGTTTCTTTGTTTGGTCTCAGTCTTCTTTTCTCTTTTACACCATACCTGAGTGCTGCCATGTAACAGACAGTTCTGCTCAGAGTCAGTAGAAGAGCTGATGGGTTCATAGATTCCACACAATTAGAGAATCGGTCATGTTCATATTTAATTAAATTAAATCATTAGCTTTTTTTGTAGTTATATAATTGCACTAGATTTGATTGTGATTGAACTAATTTTTTTTTTTTTTTTTACATATGTAAAGAAGATACAAAAGAAAACAGTATATTAATACGATGGTCAAACAAATTGTATCATATAGGATTTAAAATTCAGGATTCACTCACCAACTTTTTTTTTCCATCATTGGAGATTCAATGAAGTGAATCACTGCAGCATCAAGACTGTTGGGTTTCTAGCATTTACCTTAAGGATATTTAGGTTATGGATAGTATTTGAACTGGAATAACAGCAGGTACTATGGGAAAATATATCAACATATTATTAATTCAGTATGATGCAACAGGGAGGCAATCTAATTAATCTGTGGCATGTTGTAAAATCCTCTGAATTATTGCTAAGAAGGAGGAAAGAAAGGAAAGATTTAGGGAGGAGAGAGATGAGGGGGCAGGAACTCTACTGGCTATGATAACCATCAACAAACCAGACAGGCTTTCAGAGGTGGAAACACAGATGTGTGTGTGTATGTGTGTGTGTGTGTGTGTGTGTGTGTGTGTGTGCATGTGCGTGTTCCCCCCCAGGTCATGTAACATGTGGTAAGGCGGCAGTGTTTTTGCGGTAGTGTCCATTCAGACTCTTGCTCCTGAGGGAACCTTCCAGAAGGAATGAGCGCTCTTCCTCTGGGACGCCGGAGTAGGAAGTGCAGCTTCCAGCTGGGGGAGGAGCCGGCCTTCACCCCCCTGCTGCTTTTCACATTAAGGCCACGGCAGCTATGTTACGGGATATAACCGTTAATCTAAAGTATTTTATGGCAGCTACCAGTTCATGGATCAGACTATAACTTCCAATAATAACCGGCGCTTGATGTGTAAATATCCATTAAAACTTTCACAAACCTAAAAATGATTTTCACTCGGAGACAGTAAATCGGTGAATGTAAAAGAAGAAGCTTATTCTAACTCACAAATTACGTCATGATGTGAAATTTAACTAATAGATTCAAACATGCTAATTGCTTGTGTCAATGTTGAATTAGTGTTAACTAAATGAGCCCTTTAACCTCACAGTTGGTTTAAACTTAGTATTCAGGCATGTTGTTTAGAGAAGGGTTTGGCCTTTACGGTTAAAGGACACACACAGACTGCACATATCCAGCTCTGTATTTGTGTTCCAGGCAATACTGGTAATGCGTTACATGGTTTAATGGGGTTCTTATTTAACTTTATTGATTCCTTAAGAGTAAGTCAAGATTTTTGGATATTAAATTCCAGTTTTAAGGATTTTTTCTAATGAACTAGAAATTAAAGACTAAAAACATAGACATCAGCCCAGTGTTTAACTGCTGGGATCTCCTCTGCAGCTTCTTACACTTCGTGATGCATTTGACATCAAACACCAGTTTTAAAAATTCCAAAAACCTTTGATCTCTCAAGTCTCCATTCTCTCAACAAATACAGCAATTCATAACCCTACACTTACACTTTCATTATCTAATGTGCCACTCTTATTACTTATTATTATTATTATTATTATCTTACATCATAGCAGTATGAAAAAAGCAGAAGATCACAAATTGTACTCTGTCCCCTTTAAAGATCAGTCTACATTCAGATAATAGCTAGGAAGAATTACCAATAGAGCTGCAACTGATTATTTTGTCAAATGGCAATCTCCCAAAGCTGAAGATTCAACCTAAAATGTCTTTTTTTTTGTAAATACCAACAGTCCACAACCCAAAGGTCGTCAGTTTACTATTATAGAAGAGTAAAGAAACCAGAAAATAAGTAGATTTGAAAAGCTGGAACCAAAGAATTTGGATGTTTTCTTTTTAAAA
Organism: Lepturacanthus savala; assembly: GCA_030544235.1. NCBI lineage: Eukaryota > Metazoa > Chordata > Actinopteri > Scombriformes > Trichiuridae > Lepturacanthus > Lepturacanthus savala. The sequence goes on from CM060467.1 coordinate 17,647,255, forward strand.
ATGACTCAAATCAATACATCAATTATCAAAACTGAATAATTTTGTAGTTGGAAATTACTTGACCAATTATTGCAGTTGTTAGTTGTTTAGCATAAATACATTTGAAATGTATTCAAATCTAAGGTATTAACATTATCAATATCAACATTTTGATAAAATGATAGTTTATAGTATAATTTATTTGCTTCATGGAGGAGCTTCCTGTTGGAGGCTGATTGATCACAAAACAGAGTGAGAGCTGACGTTAGACTGATGCACTCACAGATTCACCTTTTGTGGTTCAGCTAATGCTCTCCAACATTTAGAGTGTTTAGAGGTTGAGCTCATGCAGCTAAGCAGTGGTTAGCGGTCAAGCTAATGCGTCCAGACTTCAAGGTCAGGAGTGGTTCAGCTAATCTGCTTTAAAAAGTTTCACAACTGGTTGAGTTCGACTTCATTTGACTTTCCAGGATGAAGACAAAACCACAGAACAAGACCAAAATCAAACAAATTATTAGTAAAATATATGTTTTGTGGATTTCTTTCAGAAAAGAACTTCCTTAATGTAGAATGATGGAACCTGGCTTTGTCTTTCATGCTCAGACTCACCTGTAGATTCAAAGAAACTCAGGTTAATAACAAATTTATTGATCTGATGAAAAATGGTCAACACGTGATGTGAATTGCTTTATTGTTTGCAGACAGCATGGTTGCTTTTGAGTAAAGCTTCATGTCTAGAATGTATTGAGCTTAAATTGTATAAATGGTAAGGAAATTATATTTAATTAGAAAGTTTGTGTTTAAAAACAATTCAGAAATAGATAGGCACTAGGTTGCTATGGATACGGGCAAGAATCTTGAACTGAATGTTTCTCCAAAACTTAGAAAGAGGTGAAACTAAGTCTGAACAAATCCTCATATCTGATTTAACATGAAGCGGCTGTGATAATTTAATTTGATAATTTATTCATCTCTTCATCTGCGATTTACAGCTTCAGAGTTGAGTTAACATGTCAGTCAATGGGACAGTGAGGCAGCACTTACTAATGATGAAAAAGCCATATATGAATCGGTGGAGACACAACAACATTGTCAACATTCTGATGTATAAATAATTCAGGTAGAGAGGAAGCTGAGGGAGGAAGATGGAAGAGGATGATTCATTAAAGATTTTTGATGAGAAATGAAGAAAACCCTGAATCTACAGTATTATTTTATTATCAGTTGATATTTTATTAGTGGCGACAGGAGCAGTCACCACTAATAATCACTAAAACACTAAAATCATTTTGTGCACATTTTGTAAGTGGAAACATCCCCAAAATATAAACAGTTCATCCTCCACCAGTTCTCCATCCTAGCACTAGGTTTCACTAAAATCCAAGCAGGAGTTTTTCCATAATCCTGTTCACAAACAAAAGGAAAGTAAACCAGTAAATACCAGCTACTGGACAGAGACATAACTGAAAAAATCTGTTTGTTTATTGATTTATTTATAAAGGGCTCATGCACATTGACCAACAGAATCAATGTAAATGAGCCATAATTAAGCTGATTTAATTTTCACCTGCTGTTCCTGAATAGATTTTAAAAGGAAAGCTACAATCTCAGATTATTAAAATACAAGAATTATAGAATGGAAAAGGTAAAAAAAGATAACCTAGAAGATAAATAACAAGAAAATACTTTCAAATACAAACCGTAAAAAGCTACTCAGAAAAAAAACAAACACACTAACAGTTTTTGTAACAGTTTTAACAGAAAAGAATGAATAGAGAGGACAGGAGAGTTGAAACGGATAGCTACTGATGTTTAATATGTGCACCAACTATAGACTCACTGAAAACATATTTAAGACGTTAGAAAGTACAGACAAGGGTCGATCGGGAGCAGTTTCCTCTCTAATAAAGACTCTTTTGTTGGCCCCCAAACCCTTCAATCCCCTCAACCTCCACCCATTCCCCCACTTTTCTTAACAAGGGACCTTTAATTTGGCGAGAAGGAAGCAATGAATTGTAGAGCATACTTTTCCACGGGCAACTGGGGAAGTGTAGGTCTCTCTCTCTCTCATTCTCTCTCTCTCTCTCTCTCTCTCTCTCTCTCTCTCTCTCTCTCTCTCTCTCTCTCTCTCCAATAGGTAACACATGTGGAACTTGAACTGCTCCTCCCCATCAGTCCCCTTCTATGTTCCTCTCCTTTACTCCCTCTGCTCAGCTCACTTGCATTCATTCTTGTAAGAGACAAAAATAAAGCACATGTCTACGGAGAGATGTTAAAGTGTAATAACTGAGATTAAAGAAACTGTAAAGAGGCATGAATTTAAAGTTGTTTTATTCAAATGTATATATTTCTTTTACATGATTCCTCAATAGGGTGCATTTGACCACACATCTGACAAATATACCACAGTTCACCTGGTTCTGTGATGTCATAAAATTCAGCATTTAAAAAAAACAGTAGTTGAAAAAAACAAATTGCTCAAACATTTCAAAATAAAACAGTGAGTTATTTAAAACAATTCCAAATCAGCCTTTATAAAGTTAATCAATAAAGGTCTGTTGTAGTCAGATGAACTCAATTAGATTAGTTTATCTGCATTATTGAGCAGCTTAATATTGATTCAGAATAACAAGTTATTTTATTCAGAAATGTCCATGTAAGTTTTTATCTTTATTTTTTGAGTGAATACTATAATATTATATATTACTGTATTACTATTACTATAGACCAAATTGAAATAGGTTACTGAAACTTAAATAAATAACAAATTAATTTGAAGTAATTTGGTGACTTGAACTGAGATAGAGTCCTTCTTCACTCATTAAAGGCTAAAATTACTGTATACACTTTACTTTATACATTACAATAATATTTGCTCAAGGACAGTTAATATTTTTACAAGACTTCTTTTGTATGCAATATCTCTAATAAGTATTTTTTGTGTGTGCACACGCGCCTGTGCACGTGCATGTGCGTGTTTGTTTTCCTGTCATTTTAAAGCACAAATGAGTGTTGTTGTTTGACAAATACAAAGTCATCATATTACGTAATGTGAGCAGGGTTTATACAGTTTCCTCAGGTGAAGTAATGACATGCAAATGCATGTGAATTATGTAATCCTAATAAAGAAATCTATGTGAGATTTACAATATATATATTTTTGTGCATATAATTGCTGCCCAGTGTCTGCAGAAGATTTGTGTGACTGTTTGGGGGTTTTTTTTGCAGCAAAAAAATGATTTGTACACTGCATCTGTTCGGAAGCTCCCAGACTTTCTCTTGGACTCATAAACCATCATTAAGTCTCAAAAGGGATTGACTCTGCTGGACAACATGTTTCTGTCTCTGCTTAATATGTTTACTCTCACTGTTTAGCTGTTTGCTTTTAGTTGACCAATAATACCAACGGGTGGGTGTGTGCATGTGTGCATGCGTGTGTGCGTGTGTGCGTGTGAGTGTGTGAGTGTGTGTCAGAGAGAGAGTTTATCAGAGGAGACGTGTCAATTAGCTCGGGGCTACAAAAAGCAGAGCCAGAGGTCAGAGGTCAGAGCGGGGGATTCGTCAACTGTCAGTAGCTATAAAAACTTACTGTGTTCATGCTGCTCATCGTGTGTGTGTGTGTGTGTGTGTGTGTATGTATGTCTGTGTGTGTCAGTAGTCACTGAGCTAAGAACACATGCTTTCACACACACACAGTCACGGCTCTGTCTGATGGTGACACCTTCATCTGTAACGAAAACAGCAGAAGAAAATTAAAATAGAGAATAGGCCTGCAACAATTTGTCAATAACTTAACCTCCAACGGTTTTGATAATCAAATAATGGATTTTAATAATTTTTAAAAAGAAAATGTCCAATTTCTCTGTTTCCAGCTTCTCAAATCTGATTATTTGGTGGTTTCTTTAGTATTCTATAATAGAAAACTGATGATCTTTGGTTTGTGGACTGTTGGTCTGGACAAAAAAAGCTACACTAAAGAAACCCAGCTCACATTCACCTGAGGAGAGTTTCCTTTAAACATTGTTAATATAAACAAAGGAAGAGTTAAATGTCAACTCTGGCGTCATGATTTCAGTTTTCCCAAAGTTCACATGTAGATGTTCTTCAGGTGTGGAAACGACCTGTTCCTGTGAGAGCGGAGGTGTTTTCTCTAGCAGAGCGAGAAGTGATCAGTGTCAGTAGAAGGAGTCCGGTCACTACTCTGAGTTCTGGCAGCTGCTCAGAACAAAGTCCAGACTGCAGACAGCAGCACCACAGCTGCATCACGCCTCCTTCCTCTCACTCTCCTCCTCATCCCTCCGTCTCTTCCTCTTTTCTCCCTGTAGCCCTGTGTGTTTGCCCATTAATGAGAGCTGTGTGTGTGTGTGTGTGCGCGCGTGTGTGTGTGCGTGCGTGCGTGTGTACGTGCGTGTGTGTGTATAATCACAGAGGACATGATTAGTTTCCTTCATTAGGCTAAAGGCCGGGCTTTGCTCCATGGCAAATATTGGGCCATGGAAATGAGACATTTACACACACACACACGCACACACACTCAAACACAGACACACACGCTTGTCTAATATGCGCTCACAGTTCTGGACAGGACGTTCCCCATTTATTCAGCAAATGGTCACACACGCACAGTCAAACACACACACAAATACATGCACTTAAACATACATATATATATATATATATATATATATATATATATATACACACTCACACACATGCAAACACAGACACAAACACATACACTCACACACACACTCACACACATGCAAACACACACACAGACATAAACACACACACATTCTGACCACAGTTTGACACTCTCCCTCACACGCTGAGCAAACATACACACTCACAAAATCAAAAGTCTGCAAATAGACACACACACACACACACACACACACTTTCTAGCCTGCCACACACACAAACACACTTAAGTACATGCCCATGGAAAACACACACACACTCTCCACCAGATTCAAACCACACTCACACACGTGCCAAAGTAAATGGGCACAGGTTGTGGCTCAGTGGTGTTTTCCCGCGGCTTTAATTAATTCCAGCGATTAATGAGACGTGATCAGTTCCAGACCGCCTCACTAAAACAAACTGACGGTTTCATCCACAAACACACACACTGACCACCGTCACTGCTGCATTGGTGCAGGTACAGGATGAACTACAATACAGGATGAGCTGCAGGTACAGGATGAGCTGCAGGTACAGGATGATCTGCAGGTACAGGATGAGCTGCAGGTACAGGATGATCTGCAGGTACAGGATGATCTGCAGGTACAGGATGAGCTGCAGGTACAGGATGAGCTGCAGGTACAGGATGAGCTGCAGGTACAGGATGATCTGCAGGTACAGGATGAGCTGCAGGTACAGGATGATCTGCAGGTACAGGATGAGCTGCAGCTCCAACAACTTTAATCTGCACAGTCTAATATCACATCTGTATCAGGGCTGTAAGAAAAACTCAGTCGCTCGTTGGCCAAGTTCTTACTGAATCAGTTTATTTGGCTGTAGTGGAAAAGGAAAACAACCTTTCTGCTTCTTAAAAGAGTCAGGAACCTGCTGCAGCTGTTTCTGATTCCAAGAGAATCCTGGAAAAGCAACACACCTTTGTTCCATCCTCCACCTGAAAGCAGCTTTGCTGGACACTTTCAGAAGTGTTTCAGAAATGAGCACTCATGACTGCCACTTGCGAAAATCTCAAGATCCTGTCATAATCTCTGTCCCAACCATGAATGTATAAAGAGAACACACACACACACACACGGTGTTTTTTTGTTTTTCTACCATGGTTCCTTAGACAGAAGTCTGCACAGAATGTTTTATTTTAAAATCTATCAGTTCATTTGTGCGTTTCCGGTCTGACTTCCTGCCTGAATCATTGTTCTCTAATTGATTGAGGTAACTTCATTTCAGCTCCATTGATCAACCTTTACTGCGGGGGTATAGCCAGCACATGATACTTATTACACTCGTGTTAGAGCTCACCCTTGCACCACTGCACCGAACCAACCAACATCCTGTACCAAAATGGTTCAATAGTAATATATATACTGTTACTGGCCTAATCTATAAAATCTATACATGATCAGCTGGTACTATCTATCAATTAAACATCAGGTTATTCCTCGCCTCCAAGTCATGTACCAAAATCATTTAACACTGACTTACTCAGTTAACTAAGTTACTCAGTTAACAGTTACTAAGTGTTCAAAATATTTCGTCCACCCTGTTTACAAACATGAGAAATGCATATTGGTCAGAACAGGAACATGTAAATACAGACTTCTGCATACGTAAAAACACACACACTCATAAATATATATAATGAAAAAATATGTACACACTAAGTTTCCTGGTTTTGAACACTTATTTTTTTTCCCAACACACACACACCCATGTGGTGTGTAGCTATATGCTGAGCTGGTGCTGCACCGGCTGGTCTAGGAGGAAGAGAGGTTTAACTCCGACAAAGACAGCCAGGCTCCGCCCACAGGAAGCAGCCGCAGAGGTGGACGCCAAATCTGACCTCTGTTCCTAGTGTGTGTTTTAAGCGGAGATTCAATATACAGAGAGCATCAAGCTAATGTGTGTGTGTGCAGGAGCTCATTTCAAGACTCTTAACAAATGACACACACACACACACACACACGCACACACGCGTGCCTGCATCTTTCCAGACAGACATACAGGCCATAAACATCGGCACATAGCTGCTGCACCGCAAATGATGGAAAAATAGCTGTGTGTGTACATCTATGTGTGTGTATCAGGCTTCTATCGGAGGGAGTTTCCCTCCTAAACCTCCGTGTGTGTGAGAGGAATGAATTTAGAAGCCTGGAGCGTTGATGTGTGTGCATATACTGTACGTTGCTGTTAGTGTGTTTGTTTCGCTGGGTTATTGTTAGTGTGTTTATCGCTGTGTGTTTGGGGGAAATGTTTGTTCAGTGGAATCATTCTTTTCTTCCACAGACATGTGCTCACATGTATGTGTCAGAAGCTGCTCAGCTGCTCTGTTTATATTTATCTGTTTATACACCAACCGACACTTCATATTACATCTGATATTAATGTGCTCATAAATCACTTCCTGCTGCTCTTACTTTGTCTCCTGTGCCCAAACATTAAAAAAATATTTTTTCCTATTTCGATGTCAGTTGACCAAAATATCTTTTCCATTCTATGTCATGATTTAGTTTTTGCTCAAGATAATAAATATCGATAGTGTGATCACTTTTTTTTTTTTTTTATTTGAAGAATTCGAACATCCCCTTAGGGCTGCAACTAACAACTAGTCTGATAAATTATTGACACAATTAATCGATTAGTTGTTTGATTCATAAAATGGTGTAATATGATTGATTACTGTTTCCAAATGCTGAAGATTGATATTGTATTTGAGTATTTGAATACAATTATCCTAAACTAACAGTGTGTGAGAGCTACAAATGAAAGCATTAAGGAAGATTTTTTGCAGGATTTAGCAGGGAGTTTTTTTAAGTTGCACTAACTTAATACTTTTCTTTTAAAATATTTGTATTAAAAAACGATATGTTCCTGAGTAAATATGTTTTTTTATGTTTTTTAATATGTTTTATTCATTCCTGTTTTGAAGCACCTAGTGAAATAGTCACCTGAATAAAACATATTAAACATGTGCATTCATATGCTGATAAATCTCTTGGTTTTAATCTTTCCTAAGCTCATGAATCATTTCAGTGTGTTGTAGTTCATACACAAACAGTAGGTAACTCACACTATCCATATTATATTAAAAATCTCAGTTTTCAAAGCATACAAGTATTTGGTGGAATGCAGACACACACACTGGTGTTCAGATCCCCTGAGTTCCCCTGTCACTGTTGGATGTTCACATCAAAGCCCACAATGTCTGTTATGTGTGTGGCGACAGACAGTAATTAACTGGGAACATCCCAGTGGGACCAGTACTGACTGACTCCATCAATCACAGCCAATCAGCTGCAACCACTGGAATGTCTGTAGGGAGGCTGCAGCTCAGACTGGGAACACAGGACTGAACTTTGGGTTTGTGCTCAACACTCAAAACTAAATATTTGTTTGGTAACATGACATAAAGACAATCAGATATTTTCATATTTTTGTGTTTTAATGTTTAGTTTTTTATTATTTTGTTGCTTCAGTTAAGTTTAATTCAGTAAAAATATGTAAATAATAGAAGAACAAATAATATAGTTATATTATCTACAGTGAATATAAGGTTTGCTTTAAAGCACCATTTTATTGCAACTGACTGAACATGAGCAACAGTAAAATGTTTCATTAACCATTTAATAGCACCGCAATATAATAAAATAATGTACATTTTCAATAGAAACAAATGTAATTCATATTTTCTTCTACCAAACTGACCATTTGAATCACTAAAGTCTCTTTTCATGGAGCCAAATTGAAGCAGGTGTTAAAATCAGATTATATTAGATTAGATTATGTAAAGAGTTAAACTCATTTAATTTAAACCCATGAAAGCAGACATTTATGTTCTGTGTCACGAGCAGAGAAGGCTACTCTACATTCGATGAAGATTGAATCAGACTTAATCTTTATTTAAACTCATTAAGTCATACCTCAACAGCCTCCGAAGTTACATCGTGAGCTACGCTGCAACTTATTAGAAGCAAGTTGACAAAAAAAAGGCCCATTTGTCTCCTTTTCAGAAGCAGAGACATCTCAACTAACATACCTTCACCCCGTCTCCCAAACTCTATCACGGTGAATCTAACATAAAATACGGTAAATGGTCCCGTATGCACTAATAAAAGCAGGCAAACCTTCCCTCTGCAGCTTGTGTCATAAAGTCAATGAAAAGCCTGCAAACAGCAGCTGCTGGGAACAGAAGTGGAGCAGGATGAGGTCTGATGATGAGCGATGTGTCCATGGAGTTTTGCTGTGGCCAAACAACAGGAGAAAGCAAACAGTGATTTATAAATCAAACCCAGTCCCACAGGTGTCAGCGAGGCTCCGTTAACCCTTTAACTTTCACAACTTTCACATCAGTATAGAGTCATTATAACAGGTAATGCCCTTTAATTCAAAGGTGATGATACAAATATAAACAACTGCAGAGCAGGCATTTATTTCAGGATTTCATTTAAATTGGAAGTTTAATATTAGAGCTGCAATGAGTTTTTACAGAGTTTAAATAAAGTGAATTTATCTTCTCAATTAACGTTTCAAAAGCTTTAAATGTTCAGGTTATTAATAATAAACTTTTGTATTCAACGTTGGAGCTTTTTTTTGTTTTGTTTGAAGTATTCACTTTGTATCATTTCAGTTAATTTAGTATTTGTTAATGCTTTTATTGTGAAGGTACTGGGTGAATCTACATATTAGAGCTGAAACAATCAATTGATTAGTTGCCTACTACTATTACTATTACATTGACCACAAACTATTTTGATAATCAATTAATCAATTTGAGTAATTATTTATTAGTAGCTTAAGAAGGAAATTCTTTAGTCTTCTATAATAGTAAACTGGTGATCTTTGGGTTGTGGACTGTTGGTCTGAACAAAAAAATACATTTTCGGTTGAATTGTCAGTTTTGAGAAACACTGATCGACATTTTATACCATTTTATGAACCATTGAATCAATAATTGATAGATTAATCATCTATTATAAAAGTCGCAGCAATGGACAGAAGTGGACAGAAAAAAAATAATCAATTAATAATTATAATAATCAATAGATTCATTGATAGTCAGAATAGTTGCAGCTCTATCTCAGAAAAATCCAAATTGTTCAACCTTAAAACTCAGAAATGCACAACACATATTTGCATTTGGCGATAGACAGTAACCAGTGTGTGTGTGTGTGCGCGCGCACATACACGCACGCGCACACACATGCGTGCATACGTGCATACACATGCATGCATATGCATGCATGTGTGAGTGTGTGTGTGTGTGTGAGACAGAGAGGGGATATGAAGGGGTTAAGCAGGGAAGTGCTGGAGCCAGGGAGATTGACCCAGACATGACCTTCCTATGAGAACATGGTTAAAACACACACACACACACACACAGAAGAGCTCATCCTGAAATGATGTATAGATGGAGGACAAGATAAAAGCAATGACAATAAGTAATAAAATCCATCATCGTCCTCTCATCCCACAGAGCAGACACCAACATGTTATGAAAACAATATGCCCATAATTAGAAAAACTAAAGAACAGTGTGTGTTTGATCTAACCTCACATTCTGCATCATTGTTAAAAAAACAACAAATAATATTGTATTAATTGCTACTACTAACGTCTCTGTTCTTAAGGACGTTTCCAAAGATTCACAGCTCATGTCTCATGGTTGGAACCAAAGCAGCAATGAAGTCATACTTAAATCTAAGTGTTTGTATCCATCGCCTGCCTGATATATCTTATTCCTCTGTTCCTTCCAAAAAGCATTAAAACAGAGCCTCAGAGGAATCAGACACATCAGCCTCTGGACACAAACACAACGCATTGTTGGTTCAGCTCCGAACTGAAGAAAAATCTAGAAAATTACGAAATTAAGATGATTTTTGTTGATTTAAACAAATCACTCTAGGTTTAAAGACACAAACTGAGCTTTGAAGAATAAGTCTCACAGTTCAGTCTGACCTCAAACAGACCCCAACTTACTTCCTGGCATCTGACCAATCAGATAACAGCTCATCGGCGGTTTAGGAGCACATTGGCCGTGAACGAACAGGCCTATTCATCATCATCAGCCATTATCTGGGATTGTGTTTGAGATTGTGGAGCGTGCGTGTGTGTGCACGTGCACAGTGGAGGAAGAAGTATTCAGATACTTTACTTGAGTAAATCGGAGTAGTGGAGTCTAGAAACTACACTTTTGTAATACAGTACAGAAGAATAGAATAAAAAACTAAACACTAAAAAATATATATATATATTACTATATTATTAGAAAATGTACGTAAAGTGTGTGTCTGTGGGGCAGAATGCTGAATTTAAACATGCTGCTGTGTTAAAATCTTTTCCATAATTATGTGTGTTTAGGTTTTAGTGAATGTGTGTGTGTCATAATTCAGTTTATAGATGATGTTATCACATCATTTTTGGGTTTGTTTGTTTGTGCTTACTTACCGTGTGTGTGTGTGTGTGTGTGTGTGCGCACGCATCTCTTTGATCTCCTTACTCTCGTGGATCAGATGATCCACAGAGAAGCAGCAGAGTTGTTTATGAGCTGTGGATGAGGAGCATGTCATTGCAGTCTCTGTGTGTGCGGATGTTGCTTTGGTTACGTCTTGGCATCAACATCAGACCTCGTCTCCATAAAATCTCTGAGCCGATGTTGAACCTGTGAACTGAATCTGAATCTGTTTGGTCTCCAGAAAAAAACCTGCTGACAGAAACCGTGTGTGGAGTCGGTGTTGTCCTGTTTTTCCGTCACAGTAAATCAAATAGATTTGTTGAGTTTTCTGCCTGAAAACACTCCCAAATAGACAAGAATCTATGTTTTTATTTATATGTTTCTTTTCCTCAGTGAAAGAAATCCACTCTAAGATAACCATGGGAGACAGAAACTGAAACTTAATATGTGGAAACAGTAAAGTAGTCAAATTCACAACTGCTAAGATAAGCAAAAATATATGTCCATACACACACACACATTCCTACAACTGTGATGGTTCAGAGTCTCTAAGGAGAATCTCAGATTCTTACTTTTATTAATTATGACACTGATTCATTTACTGTGTTTTTAATTGATTTATTAGTCATTCTCGAGGAGAACTGATCAATAAATGTCAACAAACTGACTGAAACTGATGTCTCACAAAGTCTGTGTGTGTGTGTGTGTGTGTGTGTGTGTGTGTGTGTGTGTGTGTGTGTGTGTGTGTGTGTGTGTGTGTGTGTGTGTGTGTGTGTGTGTGTGTGTGTGTGTGTGTGTGTGCGTGCGTGCGTGCGCGTGTGTGTGTGTGTGTGTGACTACAGGGTCATGGACAGACTGAATTGTTTATGTTTGCAGTGGTAGTGTTAGAGCCCTGTGTGTGTTTGGTTAAGATGGACTGATGGGATGTGTGTTTGTGTGTGAAAAAATCTCTCTCTTTTTCGCTCTCTCTCTCTCTCTCTCTCTCTCTCTCTCTCTCTCTCTCCCTCTCACACACACACACACACACGCTCCGGCTCATGATGAGACTGTCAGTGCTCTTGCTGTTAACAAGCAGATGTCAGTAAAACTCACTGTCGCCCATAGTATGATGCTGAGGTCATACTAACACACACACACAGATTGTCCTCCACTTATATAGGAAATATTACATACAGTGGGTAATATCTTTAGCCATAAACCAATATTTTAAAGATAGTCAATACATGGAAATCAACAGTTTGTAAAGTTTATTAAAATACTAGTAATAAACTTTAGTTATAAAGCATTAAAACTTACAAAGTGCTTTACAATAAAACTATAAATATAACTTTTAATGTGATTTAAAAGCAGAAATGTAGTTTGCAGCCTGAGCTCTGACTAAAGCCTCCATCGTTTCTCTGAGTAGAAATGGCGTCAGACCCTAAGGAGAGAGGCTCTGTACAGTTAGAGCTTGGCCTGAGGCCTCTCAGGGATTTATAAGTTATCAATAAAATGCTTAATGTATTGCAGGGAGGCCAGGATCAGTGTAATGTGCTTGTGTTTCTTAAAGTCCTGGCAGCAGAGCTCTGAATGAGCTGGAGGCAGCACAGAGATCTACTGATACCACAGTGACTTACAGTGATCTTAACGACTCCTCATGAACGCTGGACGGCAGTTTCCAGATTACTGTGTGAAAGAAATTACCTCATACTAGAAACATCTCCGAGGTGATAAAAGCACGACTGAACCACTGAATTTATGTGTTTAGCAAAACTGAGGTTGTGATCGAAGATGACGCCAAGATTTCTGCAGCGTGGAGTTATTGCGTTGGACAGGAAACACACACGACGTGTGAATTGTGAAACTGTGGCCAACAAGCCAAGATGAGTTCGATTTAAAGAACAATGAGCCGGTTCCAGAATTTCCTCTGTCAGACGTGAGAGCGAATAAATGTTGGACAACTATTTACTCTCCGTATTTTGATAAATATTAATATTAGTGGAGGAAGTATGAGGAAGGTGAAAAACAGTGTGAACTCAAGTTTCTTCATATTGGCAATAAGAAGTTTAAAGTTCAGACTTCTGTCCATTAGCACTGCAACTAATGACTATTTTAATAGTTGATTAATCTATCAATTACTGAAACAGTGGTTCATAAAATGATGTAAAATGTAGATCACTGTTTCCCAAAGCTGAAGATTCAATCTAAAATGTCTTTTTCTGTCCAGACCAACAGTCCATACCCCAAAGATCAACAGTTTACTATTATAGAAGACTAAAGAAACCAGAAAATAATCAGATTTGAGAAGCTGGAACCAGAGAAATTGGACATTTTCTTCTTAATAATGACTCAAACGGATTAATCCATGATCAAAATAGTTGTTGATATACTGTAATAGTTGGCACCTAATCGATTAGTCGACTAATCATTGCAGCTCTGCTGTCAACACCTTCAATGGTGTTATTAGAAAGCAAAGAAGTTTTAACTGTGATTGTCCTGTTGCTGTAAAGCAGCTCCATGATTCCATTTTCCCTCTGGTGGAACTTTAAATTGAATATCTTGAAGATGAGAATTCATCACTGGGATTTTTTTTTATGCTACAGCAACACTTTCAGAAATGGAGAAACTGTAGATTCTGTAGAAATATTTGATCGCTCTGCATTTTCTTCCTCTCTTTTGGTCTTTTTGAACCAGTGCCTCCTCCTCCTCCCTTCCTCCTCCCTTCCTGAGTGAGTCTGAGAACCTTTTACATCGTAGATAACATAAACCTGTCGTCACGCAGTGTCATTATTTTGTCATCCAGAGCAGCAGCACGTTTTTTTTTCTTTTCATTATCTGTTTTCACTTCACACATACCTTCTCTCTTTTCCTCCTTTCTTTTTTCCTGCTGCTTTCAACTGGTTAGAATGTTCCTCTCCTCTGTTTTTCCTTAAATTGTTTTTTTTTTCCTAAAGGTTGATGCTCTCTCTCTATTTATTAATATTGTCTCTCACCACCACATTAAAAAAGAGTCTTAAATGAGGTTTAAAATGGTTTGTATGACTTTCAGAAAGACTAAACAGCCTGAAAGGTGTCCTGGAAATATTCAGCTTGGATCAGTGTTTATTTTAATTAAACAGAACAAAGGCAGCTGGTTTGTTTTATTGTTTGTTGTTCATCCAATCAGAGAATCCAGGAAGTGTCTCTATAGATCAGCAGTGTATCAGTGTTCAGATATCAACAATTTATCTCTAGAATCACAGACTCTACCTTTATGAAGCCATATATATATATATATATATATATATATATATATATATATGTGTGTGTGTCTTTCTCTCACTTTGAATTATAAACATACATTTTATAGTGATACCAGCTGCTTTCTGGTTCTCATCTTCCCATATTTTTACTCTTTGTCCTTTTTCTCTCCTTTTTTTCAAGTTGTCCTGTTTTACCTCATCTATGAGTTGTCCTTCCTTTATCCTTCATCCCCCTAATCTCTCCTCTCTGATCCTCTCCTTCCTTATTTGTTCTTTTTTTCTTCTATTCTTCCATTCCTCCATTAATATCATCAATCTTTCATCTCTTTCTTAATTCTTCTCTCATTCTTCACTCATGTCTCTTTCTCTCTCTGTATTTTTCCTCTTCTCTATCAATGGAGCCACAAGTGTCTCATGAATACACACTTGAATGCTGAAAGACAGAGTGGTCATTGGGCCTTACGTGTGTTTTTCTGTGTGCGCGCGCGTGCATGTATGTGCGCGTGCACGCACAAGCATGCATTGGTATCCATGGATGTAATAATGATCTATCTATCAAGGGGAAAACTTTCTACCATGATAGCCAGGTGTCCTTCCGACACACACACACACACACACACACACACACACACACATATACACACAACGCCAAGATACTGATGAGATTAAAATGCCCCAAATAATTGAACACACTCACGATGAAACACAATCATAGGTGACAGTGGACGACTTTAAGTCTTTAAGAAGATGAGCTCATCTGGCCTCATCTCTCTCTCTCTCTCTCTCTCTGACCATCCGTCTTTCCTCGCTTGTTCCCCACACATATACCATAAATAACCACACACACACACACACACACACACACACACACACACACACACACACACACACACACACAATGTGTCCACAGAGTTGAGATGAATGTGAGAGAGACACAAAGTGTGAACAGCAGATGGAGGATGGAGCTGATAACAGGGCGAGTCGCTGATGTCACTGCACATAAAACAGAAAAAGGCCTTCATGCACCATCATTTTGCTCACAGAACTCAGAACCTCTCCCTTCAGTTGTTGCTCTTGCATCATTTTTAAAGTCAAATTTAATTTTAGCTAATTTATTTCAATTTAATTCCTTTTTAGACTTCAACGGATATGAAAAAAAGCAAAAGAATTTCTTCAATAGAAAAGAGACAATTAGTTGACCTTCTTTTCTTTTGTTCAAACAATTCAAATATTAACATTCAAACCATTAACCAAGATGAGTGAAGACTTCACACATATTAATAAACTTCTACATGACTTGGCTTACAATACTACTTAATCAAATAGAAACACATTATAAGATGTTTTACTGTGCGTGCAAATGAATTACCTTAATTTCCATGATTTAATCTTAAAATCACATCCTGATCGTTTTCTTCACATCCATCCACATATAATGTTCTGTAATCTATGAAAATCAATGTCAGAGGTCATGGTCACCTGTAAAGAGATTTGTGTTTGAATTGTGCCTTAAATCACACACACAATGTTCATTTTTTTAAAGATGATTCTGCAAGTCAAGAAAGCCCAAAGTCATAACTTTGACTTTCCACAAGTGTATAGTCATTTTGTCAGGCAGTCGTCACTAAAAGGGTTTGACTTGCTCCTTCTAGAAGTTCTAGAGCCTTGTGTAACACGTTTTTCCACCATGGATGAAATAAATAAAAATATGAGTGATGAGCTCACAGACAAACAGGTGCTCTGAAAAAAGTGTCAGACAAAATATTCGTGATTCTTTCGACAGCTGACAGGGAAACGTGTGAGTGTTTGTCTGTTTTTCACTTTTATGAGAGCAGAGTTTGGAAGAAGAGGATCCTCAGATTAAACTTTCCTGACAGGACGAGTATGACAGTGCGTCGTCTTTTTCCAAAAACAGCTGTTGGAAAAAGGGAGTCGTTTTTAATCAGGACAGTATGGTGTCTTGTTGCTGACTTACATCCAGCTGACAAAAAAGGCGTTATATTATTTAATCTAATAATTAACATATCACGAGATGAGTTTAGCACTCAGCAAACTTGTGTTTGTCTCAAATGTCAGAGTCATTGAGACAAACTTATAAAAGATAAAATTCTTTTTTATTCTTCTTCTTCTGGACGACTGCAGGAAGGACGTCAAACAGGAAACACTGTTTAAAAGAGAGTGAGAAAACATGCACACATGCTGTAAACAGATGGACACACACACACACACACACACATACAATGTTTGTCTTCTCCGCCAAGCACCATCTCCATGTGATGCTAGAGTTAGCTCTGCAGGTAGGAAGCCTGAGATAAATGGACCACATCTCCTTTTCCTCTGTGTGTGTATGTGTGCATGTGTGTGTGTGTGTGTGTGTGAGTGTGTGTGTGTGTGTGTGTGTGTGTGTGTGTGTGTGTGTGTGTGTGTGTGTGTGTGTGTGTGTGTGTATCTAGATAATACACAACACTTCGGTATTTATCTCACTTTAATATTATATAATCAATTTTCAATATATTTCATAAATCTAATTAGATTAGAATGAGTCAAAATGTTTTAGAAACACTTAAAGCTTGTTGTAATAAGTGTTAATGTTTAGTCCTTTAGTCCTTATAAGATGCTTATTAACATCAATGTCTTTATTATAAATATCAACACATATGATTGAATGAACACATAATCTAATGAGCATTTATTACATATTAATACATATTGTTACACTGACCTTAAAGTGGCATGAATTTGTTGTAGGATGAACTTAGCTGCTCAGATTTATGTCTATTTTCATTTAACACAATGATATCTGATAGTAGAACAGAACTTTTGTCCTGTTGACCTTTAACACGTTGTTCCTAACAGGAAAAACACATCCATGTTAAACATAGGACCTAACACATGACGGAGGTGTGTGTGTGTGTGTGTGTGTGTGTGTGTGTGTGTGTGTGTGTGTGTGTGTGTGTGTGTGTGTGTGTGTGTGTGTGTGTGTGTGTGTGTGCGTGCGTGCGTGCGTGCGTGCGTGTGTGTGTGTGCATGTGTGCGTGTGTGTGTGTGCATGTGTGTGTGCGTGTGTGGGCACAGGGTGGAGAGTCTGTTATTTAGTTCAGCAGATTTATGGCACGTGGGATAAAACAGTTCTATGTTAGATAAATAAGTTATATGCTCTCTATGTCTCTCTCCCACTCGCTCTCTTCCCAAGACACACTGCCGTCTTTGTTCCCATTGTGCCAGAGCAAATATACACTCTGTATTTAGCGAGCACTACAACACACATGCACACACACTTCTTTGGATTTCTATGGCCTCTATCATTTTTTGAAATAATTCTTTCTCATTCACCAACTTGTGTAGAATTTCACTCAAAGACACACACGCACATGGGCACATGCACACACACACACATACATACACACTTTCTTAAACATGCACATACACACACATAGATATTTATTTTCTCTCTTTCATTCTTAAAATACTTTTTCTTATTCACTGATTCCTGTGTAGTTTTACTCAAACACACACATGCACTCATACTTTAAGTACCAGTATCCTTTCACACAAGCCCTTAACAAACAACACTAAACCACCAGCTAATAAATAATCAGCATTGTCAAACTGAGCGTGTGTGGGTGTGTGTGTGTGCGTGCATGCGTGTGTGTGTTGGTATGTAGTTGTGTTGGACTGCCAACCAGTGGGTTCATCCTATCAGGATTATCCTGGAATGTACACACTTCCTCTCTGCTTCTGTCTCTGTCCTGTGTGTGAAATATATTGTGGCTATTTACATGTTTATGTTAAATGTCACACACAGTCAAACAGAGTCTTTCTGTGGCTTGTGATCATTAAAAAAAGAAAAGAAATGACCTCTTTGCGTACATTTCCATCACATGTGCACTTGATTTATTTGTGTGCGGTGTGCAAAACACACGCTCATCATTCTTGCCTAGGTGCTGAGTCCAAAAATCTGTTCATAAGAGGTCTTGCAACACTTTTTAAAATGTGTATTACATGAGGGGAAAGTACCTTGGTAGGTACAGAAGAATCAAAACAAATCAAAACACTTCAGTAACAAAGACACAATAAAGGGAGGGAGACTGGTCCTTCGATTCACACACATGCGCTGCACAGAGGTGGATGAGATATTTTTACTCTATTCAAACTGCTACTACTGGAGTAAAAGTAAAAAAACTCAATAACTGCAAGTCCAGGATTGAAAATCCTATTTAAGTAAAAGTGCAGAAGTATTATCAGAAAAAAATATTAGAATTATCAGGAATAAAAGTACTTATTATGTAGACTTTATGTTATTACAGTATATTATACTGTAATAACATAAAATATATATTATACTACTTGTTTTAATCACTTAAACACACTTTCTCTCCCATGACCTCTTCCTCTACCTGGAGACATGTCTGTCTCTCTACCTCAGATCACAGTACAGCTGATGTTTGACTATGAGACATGTTGACTATCAGAGTGTAAATGAGTATCTGAACAGGTCAGTATGTTGTCTGAGTCTCATTAATGTCTCATCTGAGACAAACGAACCGTCTCTTTGTCCTTTAAACACCTGGTCTTCAGTTATTAGGGGACTTGACCTTTTCTTTTCTTCTCACTCTCCTTTTATAAGTTCATTCTTAGATTCATCCCTCGTTTAAGTGGCACCTTTCCCATTCTACTCAGCACAAAGGCCTATTTTAGTAGCTATTCACATACACACACATGGTCTCTCTCTCTCTCTCTCTCTCTCACACACACACACACACACACACACACACACACCAGAGATAGAGATAAACAGTGTCATAAAACAGTGGTGGTGAAGACTTCCTGCCTCTTACACACACAACACTGAGCTGTAAGAGTGTGTGTTCATCTGTTTTACGCTGTCTGAGTATTATATTTTACTCTATCTCTGTGTCACACACACACACACTAGTGGCCATCCATCACTTCTATGAATGGACCATTAAGAGTCGGAGGTGAGGCAGACAGACTGAGAGATGAGTGTGTGGAGCAGAAAGCTTCTACAAGGCTGAAAGTTGTGAATCAATCACAAAGTGAAGAGCAGCTTATTTAGTCCTAATCAGACTGTAATCAGCCACTGAGCTGTGTTTATAAGTGTTGATGTAATGATTATGTATTAGGTTGTAGTGTAAACCTGTGTAGTTCATATGTTAACAGCAGAAACATGTTACAGCGTGAAACACGTCATCTACAGACTCTGATCATTTAGGTTGAATCTTCAGCATTGGGAAACAGTGATCAACATTTTACATGATTTCTATAAACCCAACATCCCTATAGATGTTTAGTTTCAATAATCAATAGATTAGTTGACTATCAGAATAGTTTTCTTTTATTTTCTTTAACAATAAACCTTAACTTTGTTCTATCTTAAGTTAGTAGGTTTGTCACTATGCAAATTAATAATAACTATAAAGATCTTTTATAAATAAACCTATGAATTATTGTATAAACTATGTGAAATAGTGAAAGTTTATCACTAACTTTTAGTTGTTTTTTAATATTCATACAAACTTCTTTTATAAACCTCTGTGCACAGTAACTTCAGCCCATCTGTGAGTGTGATTCAGTATAAATACACAGCTCTATACTCCACAGGCATGTGTACGTGCACATATATGTGGATATTTCAGAGATTTTAGAGACTCTTTTCTCCTTCTTATACTTCATCTGTCTAAGAAGTTAAGTGTGTATATTACTGTTTATTTGAACTAATTCACTTCAGAGCCTAATCAGGGACGGCAGGGTTGACAGAAACCATGTTGTATAAAAATCATCCTGCATTCCTGTTTTTAAGATTTATGTTTTCTTATATGTTTAATAGAAACAATTAAAGAAGAGACCACCAACTCAGTTAGTAACACAATCATTTACTGTTCACTCTGTGACCCCCAGTTATACTGCATATCCATTACTTTCTGACCACCTAACAATTTCTATGGAGCCCATTCTATAATGCATTATTAACCTCAGATCAGTTAATATGTAATAAGCTTATTATCACATTATGATGTGATAATACGACTGTAAGTGTTAGTAACAGCATTATGAACAGTTATAGTTTGATTAAAATACATTATTACACACAAATTATGAAGGTTAATATAAAGTGTTTATCAAGTGTATTATTAATGTTATAATATGATTAAAATACTTCATAACTATACCTATGAACACTCATAAATATTCATAATGCTGATGTGATATAAAGAAAAAGACAAACTGCTGTTTATTATATGTAGACAAGTTTTATGTTATTCTTAGTTTATTGACCCTGAAAGAATCTTTACCATCACCATCCATCATGTTTTCATGGTAAATTTCCTCAGGTCTGTTTATCCTGGAAGTTCTTGTTTAATCCTTCAGTTTGTATCTGTGAACGTGTTTGGGGACAAAAAGCTTTGTGTGTGAAATGGTCGTCCTTTAGGTTTTCTTTTAATTTACTTTTTTGTAGTCCTTTGTCAGACAGAAAGACAGACGGAGACAGACAGGAAGAAGAAGAAGGGAGAGTTTAAGCAGCACCTGTCCTCTCACAGTTTACAGCCCGTGTGATCACACAGTCAATGAGGCCCTGTGTGCTTTTGTTAATTGGAGGACAGAGAGTTACTGATGGGAGAGGCTGCACATAGATTTGCCTTTGTGTGCAACACACACACACACAGACACACACTCAGCAATGACATAAAACTCTGCAAAAGCTGCAG
This sequence comes from Lepturacanthus savala, assembly GCA_030544235.1. Classification (NCBI taxonomy): domain Eukaryota; kingdom Metazoa; phylum Chordata; class Actinopteri; order Scombriformes; family Trichiuridae; genus Lepturacanthus; species Lepturacanthus savala. The sequence continues at coordinate 17,668,329 of CM060467.1, forward strand.
CTGAATTAGAATTAACTAAAGTTTATGACTCATTCAGATATTATTACAAGTCACACCAAACTGTAAAGTCAACACTTCTAAAATATTCAGTTATATAAAAAGTATATTAAAAAGAATCAAAGCTTCTACTTTTAGAAACAATGACTTCTTTTTAAGTCATTTATTCTACAGATTTTTCATAAAAAGAAAAAAAAACACTTTCCAAAACTGCCTTTTTTCAAAGAGCCCTTTTTCAAGCAGAATGTCAACTTCAAATTAGTATTTTAGTTATTTCTCACGTCAGTTGTTTTTAGGAAAAGAAAAAAAAATCACATTATCATTTGTTAGCACTGTCAAGTCCAGCAAGGGAGGACAGAGAACACAACTGCACTTTGGATCATTTGTTAAACACAAGCCTGAATATAAATCTGCTGTCTCTGTCTCTGTTGCTGCAGCTACATCAGAAAAAAAACACATTTAGATCAAATCAACATCACAATATGATTCTTTAATCGCAAAAGTCAAAATATGATTCCATCCAGGAGCTCATATCCTCCAGAAAATGATCCTCATAGAATCCCACTGTATTCTATCTAATTAACACACACAGACACACACACACATACACAGTGAGCTGGTGGCAGGCTGGTGAATTGATAGAGAGAGAACAAACACTGAGCTGTTTGCTTTAGAAAAGTGTCACAACCTTCATTCGTCTTCACAGCTCATGACACACACTGCTTGTTTTCTTTGAGTTCTTTCACGGACAAATACTCACACACACATGCCCCATAATTCTTATCCTGCACACACACAAGGAAAGCAGTATTCTCTCACACATTCACACACAGCCATAACTCAGAATCTCCCCACACGTGTGGACATGACTATGGACATTTCTGCTGTTGACACACACACACACAGACATACACAAGCATACACTCTGCAGTGCTGAGAGGGGTGTGTGTGATTAGCCATGTTCTGAGACATGTTATCTGTTGTGTCAACACCATCTTTGACGCCTCCTTCATCCTCATTTTCCTTTACATCAGTGAATATCTCCCTGACGATTCAGTTTATTCAAAGACCGAAAGGTGACATTACTGAACAGTAAGTATTTAAAAACAGAAAATATTCTATCATCATCCAGTTTTTAACCACAGGAAGTACTCAAAGTATCTTAACTATACAAATATTATTGGAATTCAAACCGAAGAACAATTTGAACTGTAAGATACTTATGTGAAAGTAGCAAAACCAAGTTCAGTTCCCACTTTGAAAATTCTATATAAGTTGAGAAGGTAAATCACATCTTCAGCTCTAATAGTGCAGGAGAAGTTTTTTTTTATCCTCATCACCTAAAACTGTAGAATTATGTACCAAAATATTCCCACTTCCACTCTCAGACTGTAATTAAAGATGTTATAAATTACAGTTCTATAGGTTACAGCTTCAATATGTGTTCACTAAGGTCAGTGTCCATCACTGTTCTTTTTATCCCCCCCCCACATATTCACACACTTCCTGTTTCCTGTTTAGCTCCTGAGCTTATCGCAACTGTAAATTTAGGACTGTGTGTGTATTCTGGTGAGTTCCTCATAGATTACGTTAATCAGGATGAGATAAAATAATCCAAACAATGAGCTAAACATCACTAATAACAGTTTTTCTGGGAACCATCTGTGATCTTTAGTTTCCACACAACCAACAGGACATTGTACAGTGCGTGCGTGCGTGCGTGCGTGCGTGCGTGCGTGCGTGATGATGCTCCTTGGTGCAGAGCATATTTTGCTGAATCGCTGTAATACACAGGATCAGATGCACTTCTCTCTTGATGATCATGATTATGAGTATCCTCAGTCACAAATAAGACAGATACCTCCTCTACAATTAGACTCCATGAACACAACCAAACACAGACACATCCAACTAAACACACACACATACTCACACACACAGACACACACACACACAGATTCACACAAACACACAAGCAGCTAAACAAACGCACACAAATAAACACCAAAACAAACACATGCAACTAAACACACACACAAATGCATAGATTCACTCACACACATACATAAGCACACAGTTAAGTGTCCAGACTCACAGACTCACTGAGCCAGGCTGTGAAGGGTGTGTGTGTGAGAGTGTGAACTTGTGATGTGTGTGTTTGCTCTTGTACTGTAAATTCATACTTTGGTCGTCACATATCTCTGTGCAGGTGTAAGCATGTGTGAGCTGTATTCATTAAGGTTGGTCTGTTTAGTTAGTACATGGTGTGTGTGTGTGTGTGTGTGTGTGTGTGTGTGTGTGTGTGTGTGTGTGTGTGTGTGTGTGTGTGTGTGTGTGTGTGTGTGTGTGTGTGTGTGTGTGTGTGTGTGTGTGTGTGTGTGTGTGTGTGTGTGTGTGTGTGTGTGTGTGGAATGCAGACTGCCAGCAGAGGTTAGATTTACTGTTTACTGGCGGAAACACCTGCCAAGAACAGGAGTGGTCAGATTAATGACTTGTCTCCTTGTGTACAGTCATTGTGCAGGTTCCTGTTCTTTCTATATTAAACTGCTTCCATGTTTCTGGATTCTACGACTTTGAGTAAAGACGCTTTTTTTTTTCCAGGTGTTCCTGAAAACATGAGAATCTACAGTCAAATCAAAATTGTTATATCAGATTTATTGCAAATTGTACATTTTGAATAGGTTTAAAAGTTGTTTTATGAACTTTATCTGCATGTTCTAGGTTTATTTTCCAGCTCTGTAACTGAGGAGCCGTAAATGTAAAACATATTTATGGAGGTTTGATTAGAAATATACAATCAACAAAACTGCTTATTCACCAAAGTCAAAATAGTTTTGTTGATTAATTCAGTTGTGTGCTTCCCTGAAGCTTTTTGTGGATGAAGAAATTGTGTGTGTGTGTGTGTGTGTGTGTGTGTGTATCCGTATCTGTGTATCTGTGTGTGTGTGTGTGTGTGCATGTGTGTGTGAGAGAGACTTGTGGGTGTGGTTAACTGGCTTTGAGTGTGTATATGAGAGCACATTCTGCAGTTATTCCTCTGTCAGTGTGTGTGTGTGTATGCATGTGTGTGTGTCTGATGCTGCGTTGATGATGAGTATATTTTCCTGAATCGCTGAAACACACAAACCCATTCTGAGTCCACCAGAGTCCACCTGTGTAACAGGAAATTTGATGGTTTTGCCAAAGATGTGGAGATTGTTTTTTTCCCAATCTTTCCTCTGAATTCTGCCTCCATCATTTCTTCTGTGTTAGCTGCTGTTTTATAGAAATAACAATGTTAGATGAGTCTGACAGTTGTTGCGCACCCTTTAAAACATTTTTTAAGTTTTATAATAATTTTATAATAATAAAAGAGGAACAACAAGAAGAAGACATAACACCCTTCTTACAGAAATGCAGCATAAACAGAAAATAAGAAAATAAATGTCAAAACCATGTTAAAATAAAAAGCCCAAAAGAGCTTTGGGTAATAAGTAATTTGAGATGTGAGTGGAAATATATATATAGAATGGATAGGAAAAATCAAATCAAAAAGAAATTTAATAGGAAAATACATGGTGTTCATAAAGTGTACGGTAATGAATATTCTTTTTACTTCTTTGTTTTTGTGTTTTCTCCTGGAGGAAGAATGTCATGAATGTTCATTCATTCATGTTCAAAGAAGAATAATTAACATACACAACTGTGTGAATGTATGTTTAAAGAATATGCAAAACAGCATTCTATGTTTTATTATACTACGTATATAATATACTATGTTTCTACCCCATTCATGTATAATTATATTATAAAGTAGACTGTAGGCAAAAAAGGAACTCACCTTTTTTGGCTGAATTAACATCAGAGCCATTTATTTTATTTATTAATTTATTTTTTATTGATCCTGGAAAATCACTAAGAAGAGAAAGAGAATGAGGGATGAAAAAGAATATTAAAAGTTATAGTCACGCTCATAAACACTGGTTTAGGATAAAATTGTGTGTTTCCTGCAGATTGTTCCCGTCTCTGGCTGCAGCCGACTGGAAACCCAACAGGCCAAGTACAGTATCTGCCACGCAAAATATGAATACATGAATGTAAAACGTGCATAAAAACAGATGGACGGAAACCGATTTAACGTCTCTGAAGTGAGAACGTTTGAGTTTTACAGCTTTTCCGAGATTCTTCTCTCTGCCTCCGTCCTGCCGGTGTCTGTTTGTCTGACCACGCTGACCGCAGCCTTCCTCCTTTCATTTTCCTCTTTATCCCAGTCATTTGTCTGCAGACAATAAAATCAACCTATTTTAATCTTCTCACTGGGGACACGAAGGTCTCAGGAACATAATCAGTGACCTTTGACCTTTTAAGCCCAGTAATGTTGTAGAATTTAAGTGTGAGGTGGTTTGATTCTCTAATATCTGAGCGGTTTCTGGTGTGTGCTTGTGTTTACGGTTTGGCTCACAGTCACTCACGTGTCCGTGTAGTCGGCAATTTTCTGTGATTACAGGACGGCACCAAACGGTTCACGAGCGAGTGAGCAAGATAGAGAGAAACAGGAAGGAGAAGGAGCTGGAATTGAAGCGTGAAAGTAAAGAAGGAGTAAGGTCGCTGTATGATTATACAGTAGAGGATCTTTACTACCTGTGTGTGTGTGTGTGTGTGTGTGTGTGTGTGTGTGTGTGTGTGTGTGTGTGTGTGTGTGTGTGTGTGTGTGTGTGTGTGTGTGTGTGTGTGTGTGTGTGTGTGTGTGTGTGTAACTGCGTATGTGGCCTGTGGTGCATCCATGACAACAGGAACGCCATCCCAGTGTGACAACCTCGTAGTAGAGCTGCAACTAACAACTTTTCTGATAGTCGATGCAAATGACAAAATGACAAAATGTCAAATGCCAATCACTGTTTCTCAAAGCTGGAGATTCAACCTAAAATGTCTTTTTTGTCCAGACCAACCAAAGATCATCAGTTTACTATTATAGAAGACTAAAGTAACCGACCAAATAATCAGATTTAAGATGGACACTTTCTTTTTTGGGAGCTCTATGAAAACCTGCATCAATAAGAATCAATAAAAATCCAGTTAACAACTCTGCATTTTACTTTATAAAAGAAATATTCCTAATACTGCCTCTGTTTCATTGATTCAATGGACTTTATAAATCTTCTGTAAATAGACACTGATTGGTTGAACTTTCTAAGTCACAGAACGAACTTTTGATCTTTAATCCAGTTGGTTTGGTTGATTTCCTTTTGAAGATGGAAAGAAGCTACTTCTCCATCCAGATTTTAGAGCTGTGTTGTGTTTTTGTGGTTAAAAGAAAATGTTAGATTAATGTCAGATTTCTTTCCCTCCAGTTGTGTGTGTGTGTGTTAAAATCTCATCAAAGTAACTGAGTAGTTTAGAAATGATGTTGAGCATCACTTGAAGGTTGTTTGTGGAATTAATTTGGTGTGTTTGTGTGTTTGTGTGTGTTTGTGAAAGTATCCATATGTTTCCAGTCACAGCTTTTCCGCCGGTTAATTCAATGGAATAAAGTGTGTTTTTCTATGTGTGTGTGTGTCTGTCTGTGTGGTTAACCAATGATGGGTAAATCTGTTTGACATAATCCTGGCTAGTGGTTACCCTAATACCACACACACACGCACACATGCACCAGCACATGCACAACACACACACACACACACACACACTGTATGAGGGATCAGGCAGTTTGTCATTTATCAGGAAACAAATATATTTTAATATAATTTTTTTCAGCTGTTTATAAATGACAAAGTCATCAAAATAAAGAAGAACAAAATGAAATAGTGAAAAGCTGATTTTGTTTTATGAGTAATATAATATAAATTACTTTGACAAAGCTCAGTTGTGAATATTCCACTTTAGTCCAAATGCTTAGCAGTATTTTCTACTTAGAATCACTGCTGAAAATAATTAATTAATTAAGGACAGAAGATGTTGGACCAGAAAAATTAAAAATGGTTAGTTTCATGTTATGACTTGAAAGTTTTTTCTCATAAAAGCCTATTTTCATGTCATGACAGTATAATAATATAGTATTTATTTTATTATAATGTGTAACTGAGGAATGATTGTGACTCTGAGGTCAGAGGTCATAGTGAAAGGATCCCATCATCAGAAAATGACAGTTTTTGTGGGTTTTCAGAATAAATGGATGAATGAGGAATAAATTATAAAGTCCCAGTTGTTTTTATTGAGGGGGGTCAGAAATATTCCTTCATAGTTTCCTTTCCTGCAGCTCTCTTTTTCTTTTCCGTCAGAGATGTGGTGAGTTGAAATGCATCTTTGGCGAATGCGGAGGAGAGGGAGGAGGAAAAAGGGAGGATGAGGAGAGAATGAGGCAATAGCTGTCAAATATTACAAGTTGGCATCAAATATCTGATGAGATTCCTAATCTTTGATCAGATATTTCCTGATTTAAATCACCATTCTTCAGATTGTCTTTTATTATTGTTGAGCTAAAGTTCTTGGTATTTTATTACATATTTTAAAAGAAAAATGTCTTTTCCTAATATTGTTTTGGTAACAACTTAGTTCTAGTACAGAATAATTTAAAATAAAAGCTAAAATCAGTTCAGACTCAGAGGAAACTCAGTCTCAGTTGACAGTTGCTTTCTATAACTACAAATACGCAACGTTTCAGACGTGGTGATGTAGTTCAGTCGACGTCCCTCTTCAGTTCCTCTTCTCTCAGCAGCACGTGGAGGGTTGGGTGGATGGATTAGTGCTTTGTTTCATTCTGATCAACGTCACTGTTAACTAACATTTGTCCGTCATGTCTTCATTGATCATTTTAACCCAAACATGATCTTTCTAACACCAACCTGAACCTAAACCACAGTGTTACACCATCAAACAGGATTTGTGGAGATACGCACATATCAGAAAGTGTTGATGTCCAACGTATCTGTAGAAAAGTCTGAATGTTCTGGATCTTTCGGTCAGATCACATGATCTTCATCCACAGGTGGAGTTTGATGTTTTACTGTTTCTGAGCTGCAGACTGTCAGTAAATGTGGCTTGTGGTGAGAATATTTAGTCAGCTGCTGTTTCTGAGGTCAAGAATGATTTTTTGAATCTCAACATTCATGTATGTTTTCCGTCGTCATAGCAACGGAGCTCTGACAATTTCAACCAATCACATGTCCCACAAAAAACGTGTTTGACCTATGGTGTATAAAACCTATTTAAAATATGATTTTACCTTATTTAGCTGTGTGTGTAACAACTGCATTTTATTTAACACCTGAGTGTGTGTCGGTAGTATTTTAATTGTCTATAGTTAGGTGGTTTTGTATATCTGTGTATGTGTTTGTGTGTGTGTGTGTGTGTGTGTGTGTGTGTGTGTGTGTGTGTGTGTGTGTGTGTGTGTGTGTGTGTGTGTGTGTGTGTGTGTGTGTGTGTGTGTGTGTGTGTGTGTGTGTGCGTGCGTGCAGGGATTCCCCAGCAGGGTGCTGTGTCTGTGGTCTGCCAGTCTGGGTGTTGCCCCTTCCTCCCTCTGCTCCGCATGAGCGACAAGGAAAATACCCAGAGCCCTGAAATATGAAAAGCTCTGAAAATAATATTTTTTAATTGGCTTCAGGGACGTCGAGGTCACAGCCTTGCTGCTCCCGGTCTTTCATTTATATCTCATCTCATGTTCACTGATGCTGTCATCCGAAACCAGCTGGACTGATTCTTCTACATTCATGAGCTTCTCTTTCTGTGTGAAAACATGATGAGCAGCGGAACACTGAGGCTCCAAGGTTGTAATTTACTGAGAATCATAAAGCAGCATTCAGCAGCAAACTGCCTCATCACAGATCTTCTCGTTATCCAAATCCTTCTAAAAACTTCAGTGAATAATCACAGTTATAGAATAAATATACTAATAAGTCTTCTTGCTTACAGGACAGTCAGCAGTGTGTCAACAGATCTACTGTTACAGTGATATATTCTGTGAAGGATTTCATTGGTTACACAGAAATTAAATGATAAAAAACAAACTATAGCTTTCACCACTACAGCATTTTTGTTTCAACAATTCCACTGTGGAATATTGACTCAGCTATGACAACCCCCCTTAACATTATCAGTAAATCTGCTCCAGGTCAAAGTGTTGGATGAGAGAATTCATCAAGCTAAACAGAGCAGATCACAGCAGACAGTCAAGCTGTAAACAGTGGAGAGCAACCGTTCTAAATAAATCAAATTAAAAAAAAACAACAACACATACATATTTGCCCAGAGTGAGAGAACAAGCAACATGAGTGAACACACACACTGAGAGAAAGATGGCTATACAAGGGGAGAGAGTGGCGCAGCTATAGGGGGCAGGGTATGTATACACACACACACACACACACACACACAAAGACTCACAGAGACACACAGAGACACACGGGCAGAGAGACCACATAGACCAAAACAGCGGAGAATCATTTGTGACGGGTGCAGAAAACTGTTGTCACTGTTGATCTGCACAGACAAAAACTGTTGACTGATAGACGATGATGACAATTGATATTCAACATTCAGAGAACCCAACAGTAAATCCTCCAAGGCCAACCATAGTTAACTTTTTAACCTTACTGAGGTCTTTCAGACACAAAGCCTAAATACCAAGCTGTAAGACAGAGGTGACGTGAGATTTCAGAATCAGAATCAGAATTCTTTATTTGTCACATGTGGATGTGCATCCACAGTGAAATGAAAAACGACGCTCACTTAAAAACTGTACAAAAAATACAATACCATGCAATACAATACAAGAATAATAAAGATAAAGTTAAAATGTAGAAAAAAACAGAAAGAGACAGAAAAACTGTTGATAGACACATCAGCTATTTAAAAATTCAAACCTGGCGGCTGATTTCTACGACCACAACATATTATTTTCATTTTGGGGTTTGTATGAGCAGAGAGCTTAGGTTTCAACTGAGAAGTCGCTCTGTGAGGGTTTGTGTGTGTGTGTGTGTGTGTGTGTGTGTGTGTGTGTGTGTGTGTGTGTGTGTGTGTGTGTGTGTGTGTGTGTGTGTGTGTGTGTGTGTGTGTGTGCGCGTGTGTGTGTGTGTGTGTGTGTGTGTGTGTGTGTGTGTGTGTGTTAGAGAAAGTGTGAGTGATGCTGGCAGATCATTTGTGGTTCAACCAGACTGAAAATCCAGCCATCTACATGCAGCAGGTTATATTTTTAACAAAAGCATACTGGGCATATTTGGTGGGTGTGTGATGCAGAGGGATTCCTGTAAAACCAGTGTGTGTGTGTGTGTCCAAGTGTTGTGAGTGTGTGTGTGTGTGTGTGTGTGTGTGTGTGTGTGTGTGTGTGTGTGTGTGTGTGTGTGTGTGTGTGTGTGTGTGTGTGTGTGTGTGTGTGTGTGTGTGTGTGTGTGTGTGTGTGTGTGTTGCCACGCTACATGAGCGTACAACACTCTCCAGGGATGGACTGTTGTGTCTCAGAGCAGAACATCGGGCAATGACGCCAAATAAACACACACACCCACACATACACACACACACTCATTCAATCTGCTGAGTTCCTGTGTTCACGTTTGCAAAGTGTGTATGGCCGTGTGCAACGTTGTCATTTGTGTGTAAGAAATAAAGTAATTTGAAATGCGGTGTGTGTGTAGCCTGAAATTGAGTTTGCATGTGCAGATCCGTGTGTGTGTAACTCACCAGTGTTGTAAAAGTCTCTCTGTGATGTGGCTGCCTGTATTTAGGCAGAGAGCAGAGCACGTTGAGGAAGTTGCAGAGGCGTGTGTGTTTGTATGTGTGTGTGTGTGTGTGAGAGAGAGAGAGAAAGAGAAAGAGGGACAGATTTTATGTCACCACCAGACCTGGACCACTTCACATCCTTTTGTACGGAGCCAAAACTTTGGTTCTTTCGGACAGGCCACTGTATATTTTTCTGTACATTATGTGTGTGTGCGTGTGCGTGTGTGTGTGTGTGTATGTGTGTGTGTGTGTGTGTGTGTGTGTGTGTGTGTGTGTGTGTGTGTGTGTGTGTGTGTGTGTGTGTCTGTGTGTGTGTGTGTGTGTGTGTGTGTGTGTGTGTGTGTGTTGGTTAGTTGCAGGGCGTAGCTGAGCAGGGAGAAAATATCTTGGCAACCGCGGGAATGAACCCACCCACTATACCACACCCAGAGAGAGAGAGAGAGAGCAGTGGTCTCAGTCAAACTCTGTCTTCAAATCTGCCTCAGAGCTTTTCTCTCTTTTATTGTCTCACTTAAAATACTTAAATTACCACATGTGGTAAATATTGATTGATTAATTGACCTCTGTCTTACTTCACTTATACTCTTATCTTGCTGAATTTCTCTTTTTCGTCCTCACCTCTTTAGTGTTTTCTCGCTCTCTCTTTTTCTCTCGCCTCCTCTTGTCTCCTCTTCAGATTGATAAGTTGATCGTCTGATCATCTGACCAGAGTGAACAAACCTCATTAAATTCCCTGCAAAAAGAATAGTCCAGAAAAAGTTCCTGCCACCACAAATTCATGTTGAATCCATGGTGGCAGGATCAAAAACTCTTGATTTGATAAAAAACGCAGAGCTTGGTTCTCAGGTAAAACAGACAAACATCTGTTCAATTTAACCCAGGACAGTTCTTCATCATTTTACAGCTGAACTGGAAATGAGACCAGATGAAGGTGAAGAATGAAAAGGATCCTGTTTATTTTCTCACCTCAGTGGTTCAGACTATGAAGTGGATGTGACAGTCGGACTGTGAACATTCTGAGAATTTGAGAACAATCGGTACCAGTGTCGAGAATGAGGCGAGTGTTTGGGACGAGACTACTTCATGAAAAGCTTAAGGTCGTGGCTACTTAAAGGCGTTCTGGGAAATGTAGAAAGAAAATATATGAAGAGTGTAGATAGGGAAAGAAGGAAAGAAGGAAGGAAGGAAGGAAGGAAGGAAGGAAGGAAGGAAGGAAGGAAGGAAGGAAGGAAGGAAGGAAGGAAGGAAGGAAGAAATAAATGTATGTATGTGTGTGCGTGCGCGCTTGCTCGCTCCTTGGTAGCATAAGCATAGCACAAGCCTCAGCAAAGACACACACACACACTGTTGTGCTACAACAGCACATTCCTCTCCAAGAATAGTATTAAATGCTGCCTGTCCAGCCACTGTCAAACTTTCTCCCTTGCACACACACACACACACACACATACATACACACTTCCTTCCTTATCTACATTCTTCATATAGTTTCTTTCTTCATATAGTTTATTTCCCAGAATGCCTTTAATCAACCACAGCTTTAATAAACTTTAAATGGCTGAATTATCACAATATAAAAAATAAGAAATGTTGATCTTGTGACATCAAAACCAGATGTTTGGTTTGGTTGGTGCTTTACGGTAGTGAAGATACAAACATCTTTAACGTCCAGCTTTTTTCCATCTTTTCCCCCTATAGATAAAGTAAAACAATCCAACTGTTGACCATCGTCATACCAGTTGGTGGTGATGTGTGTGTGTGTGTGTGTGTGTGTGTGTGTGTGTGTGTGTGTGTGTGTGTGTGTGTGTGTTCTCCTCTGTCAGTTCCCACGCTGTCGACCACACAGCTTTGTTTTCAGACTTAATATAATAGTGTTGTGCACATACACACACACACACACACACACACGTATTATCTGAACATATGATCCCTGTAGGTATACATACACACTTCTGGACACACACTACACCACAGATCCAATCAGTCAGTCTTTCTCCCTCTCTCTCTCTCACACACACACACACACAATGCAGAGGATTCTGTACCTTCAGTCTCCTGGATGCTGATTGGATGCGGGCGATCTGTGCGGCCGCCTCTATTTAGACTACGGCTGCTTGCAGATGAATGCAGCGCTGTGATCCACCGCTAACACACCAATCCAAGCAGAACATGTGGGCTTTGAACGCAGCACAGATAGCGTCGCTCTGCCTGTCTATCGACACACTGACTTTTGTTGCTGCGGTTTTTGTTTTTGTTCTGTGAGGAACAAACAAGTGTTGCCTCTAAACTGCAGCGTGAGATGAAGACGTTCCACCATTGGTGTAGGAGCCAATGACCCAGGTATTTTAGGTAATTAATACAATAAGTACTTTATATGAAACAATAAAAAAACAAGATCATTTGCAAAAGAAAATACATGAATTAAAAGCAAAAAAACAAAATGGCAGAGGTGATAAATAGAAAACATTTCAGGGATCAACATCATATGCATGAAACAATCATAATAATACTCTAATTTTTACAGTGAAAGTGCCAGTAATATTTAACTCTCCACATTTTTATAGACCCTGAATAATATCATGAAAATGTAAGTCACACCACGGATCAGATAGAGCTGCTCATCACTGGAGAGAAGGAAAAATCTGTCACATATTCTGGCTCCCTTTTCATTTCTCTTTTTATTTAGGTGGCGTTTCATCCCTTAAACCTTCACCAGATCAACAAGTGATGATGAAGAAGAATGAAAAAACATCATCAAAGTAAAAGACAAATGTTTTTGTCCGATGACAGTGACAGTAACTATTTATCATTCAGGTTATCGTTTAAACAAACTTGTATGTTAAGGTATGAACGTGTTTTTTTAACAGAAAATAACTGAACTAAAAATATACATAAATATATGAAATCTAAAATGTTCACAAGACAACGGTAGCACAGCAACGTGGACAAAACCAGCCTTTATATTTTTTAAGCAGCGCTCATCATTACTCATCCACTTTTCCCCTCCACAGCTCACAGGGGGAATCGGACTGGCAACCACAGAAACACAAGAAATGACAGAAAATAATCATAGAGCTGAGGTGAAGTTACCACAATGGGCTAATAAACCATCTATGTTCAAATTAAAATGTCCTAAAATGAATATGGAAAAATGCAAAAAAAAAAAAAGAACTAAAAAAAACCAATACATCAGTTACATGGAGACGACAAACCGCAGCAGGCGAGCGTGTCATTAGGCGAAGCTGCGTCTGCTGGAGCCGCTGAGCAGCCAGTTTTCTTTTTTCTTTCAGCTGAAAAGTGTTTTCCTGAAAATGAAACACCTCCTCTGTAATTTAGGGGGAACAATATTACAATAGATTTATTCCCTCAAGGATCTTTCGCTGGAGTCAACGATGTGCAGCTGAAGGAACTACGTTGCTCACGTTTCCTGTTAAACTGATGCCGTCCAGACTCAGCTGCAGCGGCTTCACATGGGATTAAAATGTCGGCCGATTTGTGGTAATCTGGCTGAAACCCACCAGGCGCTTCCAGGTAGCTCTGGTCCCCTACGAGACGGACTGAACATCACTTTGTTCCGTCGGGCCGCTGCGACAAGCAGCTCCGGCCTCGGCTCTGTTTAGTCTACAGACGAGCTGTGACCTGACCCTGCCGGCTTTCTGTACAGGAGCGAAGCTGCCATCTTGTTTTACAACGTCAATGTTTATGAACCTTTGCTCCCCGGAGGAACCGGCTCTCTCGCTCTCTTTTTATTCCCTGCGAGAGGACGGCGGCTCCGACACACAAGACAAGGGGAAGTTTTCACAGATCTGCTGTTTGTGTTTTTATAGGCGTGTTAACGCTACACAGATCTCAGATTCTGTCTGAGAAGGATCCGATCTGAATCAGATTTGCCAACACTTTCTCTTCATCAGCGCGTTAATAAAACCTGACAATCTCTGACTGTAAAAACAAGCAAGAAACTCAACCTGACTAGAAAATCACTGGCATCAGCTGAACAACAATGAAGGTCTGCAGTCAAAAAGCAAAGAAGATTAAATCATCAGTAACTCAATGAATAGATGAAGTCAGACGTGAGGAAAAATGAATAACAGATCTCTACTTTAGTTTAATTTACTCCTACTTCTTTTGTTCTTTCTCTACTACAAGTTTTTAAAAAAAACATGCAGACAGAAAGTGTCTTTTGAAGGTTTTTCAACTTAAAGGAGGGATGGTTCACCTTCATATAGTCTCTAATATCTCACTTATCATCTCTTAAAATCAAAATCTTTGGCAGGATTGTAATACTGAAGGATTTCACAAAGTGTGCAACTTAATTCATTCTTGTCGTCTTTAATGGACACGCTTAAATAGACAATTAGAAATAATACTCAATCAAAGAATCTGCTTATTTATGTATATTTTCAATTATTTAATTTCTATTTGGCCTCACAGCAAGAAGGTCGCAGGTTCAAGACCTCCTTGGTCCTGGGTCTGGGACCTTTCTGTGTGGAGTTTGCATGTTCTCCCTGTGTCTGCGTGGGTTTTCACCGGGTACTCCGGCTTCCTCCCACAGTCCAAAAACATGCTGAAGTTAATTGACGATTCTAAATTGCCCGTAGGTGTGAGTGTGTGAGTGAATGGTGTGTGTGCCCCATGATTGGCTGGTGACCATCTGGGGTGTATCCCTGCCGTAACACGCTGGGATAGGCTCCAGCAGACCCCTGCGACCCTAATGAGGAATAAGCAGTTAAAGAAAATGACTGACTGATTAATTTCTATTTGCTTTTTACTTCTGGTATTAAATTGGTACTGAAGTACATTTTTAATCAGACAATTTTGTACGTTTATTCAGTTGGTACTTGAATAAGGGACTTTCTACTTTTACTGGAGTTATTTTTGTATTAAGTATCTTTCTAAGTACTTTTCCTAGAGTACTTTTACAACCCCTGGATAATGAACCGTAGCTGTGAAACTCGCTTTAATAACAACGATAAAGACAAGATGCAGGTCCAGTTCAAACTAAAACTGAACGAGAGAGCTGTCCGTTCAGCACCACAGAAATAACAGCAACAACTTTAATTTTCTGTCAAATCTATTTGAATTCTGGCTTTTACTCAAGTAATTTTCTAACAGACGACTCTAACTTTTTATTTTTTAACATTTTATGGTCAAATATCTGAACTTTTACTCAACTTCAGACGTCACTGATATATGCTGCCACTTTCTTTCTGTTTTTAATCATCAAATGAAGTCAATTAGATAGAATACATGACACACACACACACTCGGTCTCTTGGTATTTGTTGGCTCAGCTGCTGAGGACAGATCTGTGGACAGAGAAGAAGTGTGCGTGTGTGTGTGTGTGTGTGTGTGTGTGTGTGTGTGTGTGTGTGTGTGTGTGTGTGTGTGTGTGTGGTGACCAGACAGCATCCAGTCAGGATTAGACTGTCGCTACGGGATTAACACATACACAGACTCCTGACATGGTCACTAACATGCAGGAAATCTCCTCTTCACACATGTTGCTGTGCTGAAGACAGACGTGTGTGTATTTTCACGATCACACACAAGTTCCTCTTCTTGTTTTGGGTTTTATTGCTTAGATACAGACGCAGCCTGAAGCCAACAAGCTGTAAAACCTGTGGATGTGTGTGTGATTCCAGCATTTGCATGTCAAAGTGTTGATTTGCACTTCTTACACAAACAGCTGCAGTCACCGATTTGTGTGCTTGAGTCTTCAAGTGATTCCACTTGTTCCATATGTGAAGATACGTTTAGTGAATGTGTGTGTGTGTGTGTGTGTGTGCTGTTATTGAGACAGAACGAGTATGCATGTTGTGTGTTGTTGTTGATTGTGTTTAAGTGGCAGATGATGCAGTCGGCAACTGTATGAAACCCACATTTACTGATTTACTGTTTCTGTTCTGAGCTTACATGGTTATTTGGACTCATTTCATTTGATGGATGGATAAAATGAAGCTGCTAAGTTAACATTTTCAGTTCTAAGTCTCTCTCTCTGTCTGGGCTCTAATGACACAACAACATAAATTTTCTGACTGTAAATTCATGACTGTAAATTATTGGGATTGTTGTTAATTTAGCTCTTTTCTTTTTGAGATGTCTGCTTAATGTTTTAAACAAGGTGATCAACAGATTTTTGACACCACTCCAGATGGATAGAGATCTAATGATACATCTTGTTTTTCTATCTTTTCTACAGTGACCTTGTGTGTCCTGAAAGATGCATTGCAAAAAAAAATGTATTATTATTATTATAAAAAATGTATGTTCTGGATTCATCTTATTTACTAACTGAATTACAGGTGCGCCATCAAAGGTGGAAATGATCAAAATAAACTTATGGAATATGAAGAATAGGAAATGTTTTCATTGAGCTTCCTGCTTTATAAAAATAAATAAATAAATTAATTAAAGTCTCAGTTTGTGGCCCGTCTGCCTCCTGCCACATTCTGACCCGACTCTGAGCTCCAGACGATGAGCCGTCTGATTAGAAGTTCTCTCTGGAGTCAGAGAACACACACACACACACACACATACACACACAGACTTTTATAGCGCAGACTCTAGTCTCCATGAACATCATAGACAGACGAAATTCACACACGTAGACACATGCAGACACTTTTAGGACACTTCTTGGTCTACAGTCTCCACACAGGCACACACACACACACACACCCTCAGTGAGATACCAGGCTGTAGTCTCCAGTCTCTAAACCCTCTTCGTTCTCATAGAGATAAGAAGTGTGTCTCATTGTTGGCAGACAACAGTCCTGTTATCATCTTATCACATAGCCAGTCCAATCTGGAAGAGGCGGGGCTGAAGTGTATGTGTGTGCTTGCATGTGTATGTGTGTGTGTGCGTGCATGTGTGTGTGCGTGTGTGAGTGTGTATAGACTGGGGGTGTACTTTAGTTAAGTGGAGGTCCTTTGTAATGCAACAGGTGCTGTTGTCACTCAATTTGTCTTACTGCTAAAGACGTTTGCAGCAGACGTCTGTTAATCCTCCAAATTCCTGCAGGAGCAACAAGTGTGGAGTTTAATTAGAGTAATTCAGTTTATGTTAATTTTAGTTTATATCTGTTCAGCTGTTTGTCAGCGTTAATCATCTCTTTCTTTCTCTTTTCCTCATTCAGATAAAGACTCAGTGAAAGAAGAAGCAGGAGGCGCAGAGGAGGTGAAAAAGGAGAAGAAGGAGAAAAAGGAGTCAAAGAAGGATTCAGGCAAAGAGGAGGCAAAGAAGGAGCCCAAGAAGGAAGCTTCCTCAACCTCCTCCACCTCCTCCAAAGAGAAGAAGGAGTTATCAAAGGAGAAGAAGGACAAAGATAAGGAAGGGAAGGAGGCGAGCAAGGAGACAGGAGACAAGAAAGTGACCAAGAAGACGTCGTCGGCATCTGTGAAAGTGAAAGAAAAGAAGAAGGAGCCAGAGGCTGGAGAGGGATGAACACAACATACACAACAAGCATATAAATAAACATATATGTAACATATACAAAACACATGTAAACATACACAGGCCCCTTAACTACACACACACACACACACACACACACACACACACACACACACACACACAGTCTCAATATATATTTACATGTAAAGGCCACATATCTCAGTAGCAATTTCCGACCAGACACATATTTACATCATCTAGTAATAACTGATCCACACACACACACACACACTGCTGAACCACACCACATCCACTAGTCTTGAGTGTGTGCGCTGGGTGACTGTGGTGAGGTCTGAGCCCACGGAGAGCGAGGAAGAAGGCGAGATCCTCCTCCTCTCCTCAGACATTTCGCTGACTTGCTCCTTCTGTCTTCCTCCTCCTCCTCCTCAGCCTCAGCAGCAGTTGAACCCACAGCCCTGCGCCTCCCTAATCCCAGCCGGGCCCCAAACCGCCCCCCCACCCACGCACACTTCTGGATGTGACGTCAGACCTGCTCCGCTTGCCCCCCTCGTGTGGCTCCGGGCTTCGGCAGAACCTCCCCCGCCTTGCCGCTAAGAATAAACCGCCGGCCATGTCCAGCCGCCCTGCTGCTGTTTCCGGGTAAATCGAGGCCACATCCTATAGCCGCCGCCACCACCACCTCCGACCTGCTCCAGCAGCTTTTGTTTTTTAAGTGTGGGACACAGTCAAGGACGCGGCTGCTGATGGATGCACATTCAGAGCCGTGAGGTCAAACCTGAGACTGTTTCTGTACGTCAGGGAGATTCTGGAAAAACGAGGAGAGAAGAGCCTGAGACACCAGAGATTTGCACCTCAGCTTCAAAAACATTCTGCAATTCATATAATTATATCGTAATTATCTTATTTCACTGCACTGCAAAAAATGTAATCTTATCAGGTGAAAATGTCTTGATTTACAAGAACTGCAATATTTAAGTATGATCATTTTGAATGGCCCTATTCCATCTGCAGATAATTTATCTTATTTTATGTTGACAATAAAAAGACATTATTATAAAAAAAAATTATAATAATAGGTAATACAAAAAAGATTAATAAAAAAATGCATTATAATTGTTTTAAGAGCTAAGTAATCTTACAATGGAACAAAAAAAATCAAGATAATTCTACTCAATCTTTGATTTATTGTGCCAAAACCAAAATATTTTCACGTGTTAAGAAATAATTGTAGTGTGATATGAGATAAAAACACAACATTAGATAAAAAGGTGTAAAATGTTATAAACAAGATATAATACAAGATGAAACTGACCAAGGTAAAGAAGGACAATTTTAAATCAGACAAAAATGTGGCAGAAAAATAAGATAATTCTAGTCAACAATGGACTAATTGTACCAAATATTTTGTCCTTGTTCAGACTTTATTTATTTTGTGTTGTCTGTTTTGTTGCCAGCTGCAGATGTTTTAAAACCATCAGAGGGTGATTGTTGGTACAGCTTGTGTGAAAGATGTGATGTGGCATCTACCTCTGTGGAGAGTTTCTGGATGATTTGTGCAGGTTCTGAGTAGCAGGTGTAGAAAACTATAAAATACTGAATGTTAGAATCAGATATTTACAGATTGAAACCATGTTTGTTTGATCTTGTTCTGTGTGGTTTGGTTTAATTATCACTCACAATCTGAAAATGAAAAAAAGTTTTGCTGCTTCTTTAAGGATTCATGGACATTTATTTTATACTTTTCAGTTGAATTGGTGGAAGGGAAAATGCATCTTTCATCTTATTTTTTCAATCGAAAATGAGTTGAAATAGGTTTTGTAGAAAAAACATGTTCATGCACACTTTAAGCTGTTTTTATTTCAGATTTGAAGTTTATAGACTTCAGCCATAGATGCTGTGCCAGCGTAACCATGATAATCCCTGCAGCACGCAGCAGCAGTAAGAGAAACAACAGAAGCAGCAGCTCTGTCTTCTGGAAAACTTCTGTCTGTCCGTATAGTGTCAACAACAGAACTTACTGAAAATGCTCCTGATTCTCTTGTGATAAAAAATATGATCTAGTTTATCTGTATTTTGTGTGTGTGTGTGTGTGTGTGTGTGTGTGTGTGTGTGTGTGTGTGTGTGTGTGTGTGTGTGTGTGTGTGTGTGTGTGTGTGTGTGTGTGTGTGCGTGCGTGTGCGTGCGTGCGTGTTTTTAATATTCACACATGGGGAGCTTAACGTTTGATCTCAGCTAATGGACAGTGATGTTTCAGAGGTTCCTGCAGGAACGAAGGTCCCACCTGTTACTGTCTCAGATCTAGTTGTAGGTTTTGTAAGGTTGTTTTAGCTTTTATAGCCACTGTTCAACCCAAAAGACGCTCTGCCCTCAGTCTTTGTAAATATTGATGACTGAGCAGCTTCAAGAAGATCCTCAACCAAAACCATTGAGAATGACCCTTTATTTATGAAATATTTAGTAATAAAAGTCATCTACTGTAAGTAATCAAAGCCTTCGATTGGTGCTGTATGGTCATTGTGTTTATTGAGCCAATTTGTCCTTTCTGTTCTGTTTGTGAAAAGCAATCATAGTCTGTGATTATTATTGATATAATTTACTGATTTTACCAGAAGTCGCCCTCTGCCAGGTTATTTCCTTCCAGATTGAAAGTCATCATCATCATCATATCATCAGTTTCTGGTTGTCTGATGCTGAAGATGTAAGTAGATGGAATAAGTTTGGTGTTAAGTGTTGGGAAGAACACAAACGCATTCTCCTACCTGCACATGTCCCACATGATGGAGCATATTTTTATGCATTTAAATTGAAACGTGAAGTGTTCAAAAAATCAGATGGTACTAACTAGAGCAACTTATGTAAACATGGAATTTTTGAAGATTGAAATTGTTATAAATTCATAACATTTTTAATTGAATGTAATCACAGCAAGGATCCATGTTTTCCTGTTTAAACTATTTAAACTTGTTTTTTTTTTCACTTTCTTTAACCAGATGAAGGATTTTGGTTGTCGGAGGTCTGGATCTAATGTTAGCATTAGCTTGGGTAGCGGCTTCAGAGAAACACAGATTGTTCATGTGAAATTGTTTTATTCAGTTTTACCTTTAATCAGCGGCTCTGTTTATTTTGGAGGAGAAAACATCTGCTGATAATTCATCTGGATGTTAAACTATTAGAGAAGCAAGCTGAGCTAATTTTAACAATAGTTCGGCACACCGCCATATCCGGACATCCGCAGCCCGCCAGAGAGCATCACAGAGAAACAGATTTTTTACTTTTTTTTTTTTTTTTTTTACTGTTTTTTTAATCAGTGAGTCTGTTTGCTTTGGAGAGAGATAGACTCTGACGATAGAAACCTCCTGAACGTCTGGATCAGAAGTTATTAGAGAAGCAAACTGAGCTAATGTTAGCAGCATTTCCCATGATTCCACACTGCATCATGACATCATTGACTCCATATTTGTTATTGTTTAGATCAAGACACCTCATATCAGCAGAACATATACATGTACTGCGTCATGGTTTTTTTCTGGCTTCCTGTTCCAACCAATCAGCAGAGAGCGGGATCATCGGAAGGCGGAGCTTAAAGAAACAGGAGCTGTTTCTGCTGTATAAAGGACCAGTATAAATACGGCACTTAATTAATTTAAATGTCACATGTGAACATGCAGCCAGAGATTACGTCTGCTACTCCAACATAACTGTGAAAATAATTTAGTTGTCCATAAACATACAGTCATTTCTGTGGCTCAAATGTTCATAATATACGAACACGTTGCTGCGTAGCATGACAAGCAGTCAGAAACTACTTTTCAAATGAGGAATATTTATGTATTTAGATCTCTATAAACACAGTGAGTTTAATGCAATATGACGTTACAGGTTTATGCAGCCAAGTACATCTTGGAAAAAAAAAACTTCTCAGAGTTTTCTTCATGAATATAAAGAACCTTTACACTTAAACAAAAGTCTGAACTGCCGGTTTTCCATCAACTCTCCAACACAGAACAATTTCTGTCATTTCTCTGTTTCCCTGGAGAGTTGCGGATGAATTCACGAAACCGACCTCACAGCTGTCAAGTCGGTGAACGGGACGCCGCCTGACGGCTTTTCAAGTGATTGTTTTTTCTGTTTTTTTCCTCTTCCTTTTCTTTGGGCTCCATGTAAACGTCGCGGCTGTGGAGGCGAGGTCAGCTGCAGATTGGGTAACGGTGCTAAAGCGGAGCTGCCGCTGTTTAATTTGGCAGCAGAGCTCAGTGTGTGTACATGTCGGAGCTGAAGATAGAGTTACACTGCTGAAACACACTTTCACTGCACTCTCTCTGCTCATATCTGCATTTATGTCTCTTATTTTACTATATTCCCTTCATTTTCTGTTCTTTTCTCTCCTTCTTCTACCAAAACATAATAATAATCTTTTTGGATTGGTTCTCTTTTTTCTGTTACCTCTTTTCTCTCATCACTCCATCCTTATCAGGTTCTTTCCTTTTTTAACTCACTTTAAATAGCAGCCAGTCTCTCGCATTTATCTCATTTCATCATCTCCTTTATTTTCATGTTTTGCTTCCTTTTCTTTCCTCTTTCCCACCACTCCATCCTTCCATCCTTCAGCTCTCACAAAACGATCAGACACTTTTTTTGTTGTTTTCTTTCCTCTTCCAGTCGTGTTTAGCTCCTTCTCCACCCACAGGAACTTTTCCCAGAAGTGTGGAACACTTTTCAAGAACTCTTTACCTTCTTTGTCCACCAGAAGATTTTACTGGTTCCAACTTCATTTCTTTTGTCATATTTCCAATCCTGAAAGCAAGTATTAGCATCCAAATGCCACAAAATGTTTGGAATATTTATTTAGAATAATAAAGCAACCAAACACAAGAGCTGACTCTTGACCAACCACTGTTTTAGTAAACCGATGAAGAGAATGGTCAAACAGTCACAGAAAAGAATCACAACTTTACAGTTCCTCCAGTTCATGGTTCATTCTGTCAAATCAATGTCATCATGTGCAGCACAGATTCATGGATGTGTTGGATCCATGTTTCTGTGGAGTCGGCTGGGTGAGTCGTAAAAGGATACGAAGATGTGCTGTGTATATACAGTAGATCAAATTAATAAAGTAAAACCACATTATACTGTTATCAAATGATGCACAGTCACAATCACAACACTTTCTTTTCATTGGATGAATTTAAACTCCATGTGAATGTTTCAACAGAGATCTAACCTGAATACCTCATTAAATCAAGTTTAATAATATATAACAATATTAATTGAATCGCTGTTAACAGTAGTGTGCTAAGTTATTTATTGGTTTTAAGATGCAGTGAAGAACCCACCTAACATGAGGTGGTTCAATAGATCAATCACTCAGGCTTTATTTAGTCACTTTTATCTAATAAGATGCAGCACAAAGTTCTTCACACAGTAAAATAGAATAATGGTTCCAGATGCACACATCCTCAAAAAACAATACACAGGCAACAAGATGATTAAAAAAGGAAAAATAATAATAAAGAAACTGAACACTATAAATTAAAGCGAAATGATTAAGACCAAACGTGTTCATGTGCTGCCTACACAAAGTGCCTGAAAACTGTTTAACGAACATCTACTCGTTAATTAACCTGCTTCTGCCATCTTGTCATTTGCCAACAAATCAACAATAACATAATTAGTTTATGGGTTTTATGTGTTTTCAGTCAAAATTTTAAATTTTTCAAGCTGAGGACCTGACTCATTCTTGGAATAATTATTCACAGTCTATAAGGTTCTCATGCAGTGTAAATGTTCCTGATGCTTCCGGCTGGATAAGAAATCTAGAAGCAAACGTGCTGACTCAATCAGAAAGGAGAATTTACCCAGGCTGTGACGAGCAGGTAGTTAGTGTGACAGTGTTTTCTTTGTTTTTCGGTTTTGTGTTTTTATTTCTGAATCTCCCTCCATGTTTAGTTTCTTCTTTCACACCATCACACCCAACAGTTACAAACATCAAACAACTTCAACAATCAAAGTGTAACCAGGCCGCAGCACTTTTACAGAATGTAATAAAAGAGGAGTTCGTAATTGTCGGAGCTTTTTTCTGTCTCTGAGGCTTTAAGGTGTAAACAAAGTGGATCAGATAATTACTGCATCATTTTACTCTGCAGATCTGAAGCGTCAGCACTGTTTCACCTCTGCCAAAGGGAACATAAGTGGCTCGGATTTCTTTTCTTTTTGTGTGAACAATACTGATCCCATGTTTTCATCCCAGAGGACAATTACCAGAATATATTTTGTATCCATAGAAATGCAGAATGGGGCGACACGGTGCGCAGGGGTTAGCACTGTTGCCTCACAGAAAGCAGGTCGCAGGTTCAAGACGTCCTGGGTCTGGGACCTTTCTGTGTGGAGTTTGCATGTTCTCCCCGTGTCTGCGTGGGTTTTCACCGGGTACTCCGGCTTTCTTCCCACTGTCCAAAAACAGCTGAGGTTAATTCGTGACTCTAAATTGGCCTGTAGGAGTGAATGGTGTGTGTGCCCCACAATTGGCTGGGGTGTATCCCAGCCCGTAATGTGCTGGGATTGGTTCCAGCAGATCCCTGCGACCCTAATGAGATGGGAAATGCAGAATTAAAACATTACATTTCTCTCCTTAGTGTAAAAAAACATGGAAAAATATATTTCAGGTGATCCTGCTCTGCTCTACATTGTTTTTAGAATTTCTGTTAACAAAGATCAGATTAATGTCTCTGTGCCTTTTCCAGATATGACCAAAATGAGACCAGGTGAGTTGGCACCATGACCTCGTTTCCTCACTACACTGCTACACTAATAGCTGAAGTTAAATTATCAGAGGCTTTGTTAATATGGTAACGATTTTAGCACAAAACAGGAGTTTTTTGTTTTGTTTGTTGTGTTTTAACTTTCATTATATAGTTTAAAACACTGCAAAGATTTTAATGTTATCAGGTGTTTTTGGTCCAATATTGAGTATAATTATAATATCTTATCCTATATCTAGATATTTTAGCTATTTCAATATGTTTATATTTAAAAAATGTTTTTTTAAAAGAAGATAAAAGTATGAAATAATTTTCTGCTAATGAAAAAAGATATCATATTTGAGTGATTGTACCAAAACCAATATATAACTGACTTTATAGATAGATAGACTTTAACTGGTTAAGACTTAACTTTTTGCAGCGTATGGCAGTTTTCAGGGTGTAGGGACATGAAAAAGCCCAGAAATAATTCATAAAAAAAAGCTTCATAAATCTCTATAATAATAAAAATAATAATATCTGCAGTGTATGTGCTTACAAGTGTGTAAAAAAACAACTACATGTCACATCTATGTGTTAAAGTCAGATTCAGGCATCTGATTTGTGTCTTTATCCTATTTTTTTTTACTTCTCAAAGGCACTAATGCTGCGTTCAATTGCAGTCGGAACTGGGAAAGATTCGAGTCGGAAAGTCTGACTTCCGATGTAAATACGTTCCCATTGTGGAAACTCGGAAAACATGGTGTGACAGTAAGGTGGTGTTTGTTTAGATGTCTTCGGGCATCAGGTAGAACTGCTGGGGAAATACATTAGCTACTTGATGGAGAGAGAAAGAGAAACGCCTTGTGCTCGAAGTCATAACTTTAGCTCTTCAACACAGCAGCCGTGCAGGTGTCAACTCTACCTGATTTACATTCCCCTTTTCCATAATCCCCCTCTCTTCCCACTTGCTTAAACATCTAGTGTGTAAAATAAGAAGCCTTGAGGGATGCCATCTTACTTTGACCTCATTCCCCCAGACTCTGGCTGCTTCGAACATGCCCGAGTTCCCAAGTCAGAATTCCGAGTTCAAGGGTCGTTCTCTTGCACTTTTCCTATTCGCTTTGGAGCTTTCCGAGTTCCGAGTGCAATGAAACGCAGCGGTGTAAACACACTGTAAAATAAAAAGTCCAGCAACAAGCAAAAAGCTGCTAAATGAAAAATAAACGACGAACCCAAAGTGGGAGGAGCTAAAGAAGAAGACTAACGGCCGTTAGCAGCGTTGCTAACTGCTAATGCTAACTGCTAACAGCTACAGCAGCAGCATCAACACCTGAAATGTGAGTGTTTGTGTCCGCTGGTTGTTTCTGAATTTCAGCAGCTGTGAGCGGGGCCTCAATCACTGACTGACAGGATTAAAACACTTTGAGGATAAAGAAGAAGTAAAATCACTGAAGGAACTTTAACAGCAGCTCAAGAACTAACCAATCACTGACTGAACTTTGATGTGGAGGATTTTACCAAAGACGGAAAAACATAAAAATCCACCAAAGGTAGGAATATTTTTATTTTTAAGAATAAAAGTATACGTTTGTACTATTACGTGTACTTGTGTCACATATCTTTGTTCACACTTATATTCGAGGTTTATTCTCTTATTAATGTAGGTGATTAACTGCCTATAAATCCTTATTGTTGTTAATTACAGGAGAAACGTGTTGTTTGTTGGTGTGATGAGCTGATGACTATGCGGAAGCAGGTAAACTCAGTTCTTGTGTTTTCAGTTGTTAATGTTTAGAATCATGGTTGTAAATCCTGTAGAGAGGCAGGTGAACATCATTAGTTAATTAGGTTCATATCTGTGTGTCTGGGTCAGTGGTGTTTTCAGGTCTTCACATGAAACTTTTTAGGTCTTGTGGTCACATAAATTTATTCTGGTTTCCTCCTTTGCTCTTGTTTTGTTTCTCTTGTGTTTTTTGGAGTGGTTACAGGAAACTTGCAAAATCTCAAATTATGTGTTGAAATTTTCTATATTTGAATGAAATATGAGATTTGAATGAAGCTTTTTCTGTTGTTTCCTCACAGAATATTGCTCAACTAAATACTTAAAGTAAATATAACTCTCCATCTTGGCTTGAAATTGTCCTCCTTTCATCACCTCCTCATCCTAATAGTTTCACTGCTTGACCTCAGCAGGAGAACAGTGATTCTCTTTGGTTTTACAGTCTTCACTGCACCTTCCTCTTTGTATTTAAAATCAGAGACGCTCTTCAAAACAAAAACTAAAAGATGTGGGAAAAGACTTTCACATGTGACTGAGGATCTGAACGTCTTCAGTCTCTACAGACCCGTCTTTCTTTTTGAGGAGATTTATTGGAATAGATCAGATTTTTTGGAATACTTTAGATGAAACAACTTAACCGTAAATTTAAGTTTGTGATGTTGACGTTCGGTGCCAAAACGTTTTAGATTTACAATTTGAAAACAGGACAACGTAGACATTAAAGCTGCATTCCTTCACCTTTTTGCGGCTTATCGTCCTGTCAAATGTCCAGAAGAGGATTAGGGTCGCCATAGGAAAAAACACTATTTACAGGCCCTTTGAGGGGCGGGGCGGCTATATTCCAAGGAAAAAAATCACAAATTTACAAGTTTAGTCTAAGAAATTTGTTTTCTAAAAATGTTTTTTCAAAATCTAGTTTCACAAAACTGCCCACAACTTTACATCCATATGTTTTCAGCAGTGGATTTAGAAGCGTGAAGTGAACATACATGTTTTTATTCAGCATTTACTTTCAAGAACATAAATGAGAACGCATAAATTATCTAGATACATTCAGCTTTGTATCAATAATTCAGTTCTGAAACTTCGGCAAATGATTGTTTGAATTTGAGCCTAAGATGATCAAATCTAGATTCTAAAGCTCTAAATGATAGATTAAATATCACTGTGAAGCTTCTAGCTAGTAAAGAACAACAGGTGGAAGAGCCAGAGGACTTCACTTCTATTTTCTGTTTCTCTTTAACAGCCAGACCCTCATCTGACCCACAAAAAATACAAATTATTCACATAGCTTTAAAAACATGTGTGAATAAAAATCTAAAAAAGAGTGTTAATTAAAAAATAATAATAATGTTGGGAGTTCTCCACTTTATTGGAAAATGAGACAAAATGGTTTTACTTGAGTGAACAGGAGCAGGATGCCTGTTCATCATTTATTATCATAATATTCAAACTCAATAAATGCAAAATACAAATTATTTGACTGAATTTTATTTTTTTTATTACATTTTGTTATTAAATTAGAATGGTTCTGACTTTCTGGATCAAAGTTTTCACAATAAAACTGAAACATTTTGAAGTGCAAACTGAAGGTTTGAGACCAAGACTGGATTTGTGTGTGTGTGTGTGTGTGTGTGTGTGTGTGTGTGTGTGTGTGTGTGTGTGTGTGTGTGTGTGTGTGTGTGTGTGTGTGTGTGTGTGTGTGTGTGTGTGTGTGTGTGTGTGTGTGTGTGTGTGTGTGTGTGTGTGTGTGTGTGTGTGTGTGTGTGTGAGAGAGAGAAAGCAGGTCTTCTTCCCTCCCTCTCTGTTGCCATCTAGTGGTTAATATTACTGAAATTCAGCTTCTCTCACACACATTTATAATCTCTTTACATATAATATGCACAAATTATTATATTTTACATGCTCTATTTCTAATACACCCACACACACACACATGTATCTCTTTAATGCTCTATTTCTTTGGAACACACACACACTACTTCTTTTTGACTCACTTTCAAAAACACAATCTCAAACTTTCTCTCTACTTTTTGAGACATACGCACCTGGCTGTGTGTGTGTGCTTGTGTGTGTGTGTGTGCGTGTGTGTGTGTGTGTGCGCATGTGTGTGTGTGTGTTTTTCCAGCAGCTTAGATCGAGCAGCGGCTGACACTCAGTTAAAAGCTGCTACGTGGATCCTAATTATTTCTTTGAAGACTCGCTTTTCCTCCTGTCTGAGCTTCTGACGAGTTCCACTTTAAAGAGGCAACAAGGCCACACACACACACAGACACACACACACACACACACACACATACACACACTGTCATGCAGCCTCATCTGACACATAAGACTTTAATGTTGTCTCCAGACTATTGATTTAAGCGAGCACAAGGCTAAAATGTAAAGATGTTGAGTTCTGCACAACACTGAGATGCGAATAAATCCACATTATTCTAGTGGTGACTTATAAATAAAATAAAAACACATTGTTCTTGTCCAAGTGAAGAAACAATGATAGTAACTCAGCTCCCTGTGGACCCATCAGCTCTCATCAGCGTCCCTCTGATGTTCCCCAGACCACATTTTGAAGAACCTATGATTCTTTCAAGAGTCCCAAATGGGTCCTTAAATCTGTTCTTTGACAACCAGCAGCACTCGTTTATTTTACAGCGAGGGAATAAATGATGATAGATATGATCGGTGAATATTTCTGCAGCGAAGCTTCATTGATGTTTTGATGTAAAAACAAGCTGCTGAAGCAGAAACATCAACAGAAATGGACGACTACTCGGCCAAAAGCCTGTGGACACACATGTTTCA
The DNA here is from genome assembly GCA_030544235.1 of Lepturacanthus savala. NCBI lineage: Eukaryota > Metazoa > Chordata > Actinopteri > Scombriformes > Trichiuridae > Lepturacanthus > Lepturacanthus savala. Next base: position 17,696,755 of record CM060467.1, read on the forward strand.
GCTCAGTCTGATGGAAACGCTGACCGTTCACGTTCCTGTAACCACGGATACATAGAATCATCCCCAACCTGGGGGTCAGGACCCCACAGCGGGTCGCTGGATTAATCAATGCGGTCCTGGAATGATTAGGATCCAGAAAAAAAGTATATTTCAGACACAAATTATGATTTATTTCAAACCTTTTTTTTATTTCTTGTGGATTCCTGTATTTTCCAAAAGGTTTTCCAGATAAAACAGAATTGTCATTGTAGAGCTGATTAATTGATAAATTAATCGAACAAAAGATTCATCAATGATTTTTTAAATAACTGAATAATTGTAATTGTCATTTTTAAAGGCAAAGATCTGCTGGTTTCAGCTTTTCAGATGATTTCTGTCTTTTCTTTGTTGAACATGATGATTTTTTTGTGCTGTTAGACACAAACTTCAACAGATTTTTACTATTTTGTTTTTTGTGACTTAAGTATTTTATTTCACAATGTTTAACTACGCAAACTTTCAGGCTGATGAATCACATAGCACATAAGTGGCCAGTATTTAAAGTGATAAGCATGTCTGCACTGTACACACACACACACACACATACACACACAGCTCCAATATTACATCACATTTTATGGACAGAATGATTAACCGAAGAATCAATAATCAATAAGTTAACTGAGGACTTCCATTAGACTTTGCTTTATTTGCTTTACTTTGCTCACACGAGATCTGCAACGATTAGTTGATTATTGATTAATTGTATATTATTACTATATTATTATTACTATTTCATTAATAAATAACTATTTTGATAATCAATTAATGGATTTGAGTCATTAGTTTGTTTTTGATTAGTTGTGAATTATTATATTAATTACCAACTATTTTGATAATTAATGGATCTGAGTCATTAGTTGGTTTTTGATTAGTTGTTAACTTTTATTTTAATTATCAACTATTTTGATAATGGATTAATGGATTTGAGTCATTTTTAAGAAGAAAATGTCTAAATTCTTTGGTTTGGGAAATGTTGGTTCTAGACAAAAAAAGACATTTGAGGTTGAATCTTTATTTTTGGGAACTAGTGGTCGGTGATCAACATTTTACACCATTTTATAAACCAAATAACTAATTGATTAATCGTTTGCTTCAACTAATAGTCATTAGTCGCAGCTTTATTGAATACTGGAGCTTCTACATTTTTAAGAAAAGTTCCCTCAACAATTAATTTCCTCATAAAACCAGAAATGTTCCAAATCAGAAGAATTAACATAGTTGGTTAGACAGACATTAAAAAAAGAAAAGAAAATGTGTAACATAAAAAAGTTACTTCTTTATTCTCCTGCCAGTTTTGTCCAGTTTTGAAACTGGACTGTGGAGGCCTTCTGCTTTTTGCTTCTGCACATAAACACAAACGTGCACTTCACCTCAGTCCTTATTCATATTTATCTTCTTCCTCTAAAACACACACACACACACACACACACACACACACACACACACACACACACACACACACATATCCCCTGGTCTGTTGGTAATGAAACTAGATCCCAAAGCAGGCTCTCTCTCTCACACACACACACACACACGCGCGCGCGCACTCGCACAGCCATAAGGTTTGGTGGGTTTGTAAGAAGGTTTGGAGGAAGAGGAGGAGGAGGAGGAGGAGGGCTGGCAGTGGTCTGCAGGAGATCAGCTGGAGGAGAAGAGGAGCGCGTCTGACTGAGGAGGTTTTAGAGGTCTGCAGCAGGAGGAGGTCCCGGCTTTAACGCAGGAGGCAGGACTTTCTGGCTCCGTGGTGCGCTCCGACACCACAGGTCCGCTTTAATACTGGAGGAGGAGAAGGAGGAGAGGAAGGTCTGAAAGAGAGAGAGAGGGACACACAGAGAGAGAGAGAGAGAGAGAGAGGGAGCAGCGCTGTTCATTCTGTCTCTGCTCAGTCGGCGTCGAGCATCCATGCGTCAAACGGACTTTTTGGATTCGGTGTCAGATCTGTGAGTTTCCTGCTGGAACAGAGTCTCTCCTCCGACCTGTCGACGGGACTCAGGTCCGGTTCGTGTCTCCAGCTGCTGCAGATCAGCTCTGTGTGTTTCTATTTCAACACCTCCGCCGCTTTGGTTTTGGACGCTTTTGGGGCGAAAGGCGAACATCATCCCGTTTCTGTCAGGACACATACACACGCACGCACAGGCGGGAGTTTTATTCTACGTTTGCTCTCGAGTGTATTTTAATGCTGCTACGGACTCCGGAGCAGCCACGCTGTCTCCGGCCAGTCGGCGCGTCTTTGTCATTTTAATGCAGCCGCTGTGATCTCCGCGTGCCGCTTTGCATTTCAGCGCAAACGGACAAACTGCTGAGCTTTTCTCTCCTGGCTGGAATAGAGGAAAAGGAGCAGAGAGGAGCAGGAGCAGCTAGAAGCGGATATCGTTTTTCCCCTTTGGATTGATTTCTTTTTCATTCATTGGTCGCATCTTGTCCCGCAGCGAACCGGGGATGTCGCGCTGCGGCTGCTGGATCTGTCCGTCCTGCTCCACCTGTAGCTTCTTCTTCTTCTCTCTGCTGCTGCTGCAGACGCCGCGGTCCTCCTCTCAGCTAATTACAGGTAAGATTAAAGGGATCATCTGGCTCCTTAATGACACATCACTACACCCACCGTGCGTAAAATCTGCCCGAGCGCCCGGTTATTTAGTCTGACGCGTCTCCGCAGCTTCAGTCAGGTTTCACTCCGCCTGCTGAGCGCAGTTAGAGTCCATCAGCTTTCATATCAGCAGAGTGAGTAAAGTACATCTGCTACTGAGAAAAATTAACGCGCGGTAACCTTCAGTTTGCGCAACAACAGGATGGAGAAAAAAAAGAGTTGCGTTTTGTGCAATTTTCATACCTATTTTTGCAACCCGTGATATGACCTTATCACTCCGCATATGATCGGAAAGTTTTGCGCAGGAGAAAACATCTGTATCTGAGTTTTGTTGGATTTGTTAGTTTAGATAAGGTTCCTCCGCAGGTATTAAAACAATCTCTCTGCTTCCAGCTGCAGGACAGAAAAATACCGACCGACTGCGGCAGAACTAAAGTCAATATCAAAGTACTTTATTAAGCCGTTCCAAAACCGAGCACGGATTTGATTTTGAGAGGCAAAATCTGCGTTAAATTATGATCTTTACTCAAATTGTTGTTTGTATCACTCGAGGTTATAATTAACTCACTTTTTGAGTTCGAAGAACTAAATCACTTTTCTTAATCAGCTTCTCCTGAGAGTTACTTCTGCCTCCCGCTTCAAAGCTCTGACTGCAAGATGCATCAGAGGATGTAGTCTGTTTGCCCGCAGCCTCCACGAAACGAGAATCATTGAAACGGAGAGAGGTGGAGAGGTGGATGTGGCTCCGCAGCAGCAGCTACAGCCTCTTATCACTGGGTAAACAGCAGCGTGAGGGACGGACCTGACCTGCACTGCAAAAAAATGGAATCACATTCGCTGAAAACATCTCTAATTGTGTTTTTATGAGAAAACATACATTTATGAGATACAATGTCAAAAACATCGAAAACATGCGATAAAAGTCAACATTTTTGGAGAAAGGGGTATATATATTAAAAAGACTAAATAGTATGATAAAAAAGCAAAAGTTAGATAAAAAGGGACTATAATAATATATACATATTATAATATATATGTAAAAGACAAAGTTATGAGATTAAAAAGACAAACGGTGAAAAATGAGTAAAAAGATGAAAAAAATGACCAAAAGACAATTATGAGATGAAGAAAATTATGAGCTAAAAGGTCAAAAAATAGATGAAAAAGACATGCTATGAAACGAAAAGACAAAATTATGAGATAAAAAATTAGATAAAACTAACAAGATCTTTTGGCTTGTTGAGGTGGTATTTTTTGCAGTGTGCTGACCTGCCTCTTCTGGTACTTTGAGCAAACGCTAGATCAAAATCATTTGAGATGCTTATGTATTCTTTTCCCGTTATGATTGGGGTCCTCGCAAGTGTTACCATGACGACTGTGGTTGAATTTCTCGATAATCTCATTAGAAAACGCAGAAATCTTTGATGAAGCTGATTCAGAGCAGACGTTTCAATTTCTCTTCAGCTTTAATAAGTATCCACATGATAAGAAAACTCAGACGTTGACGTCCGCTGATAAGAATCGCTGCTCCTGTTCGGGTTTCCTCCGTGTCCTGGAGCAAACACAGACATGTAGATCAGATGGATCCCCGGGATCAAACCTGCACCAGATGCCTCTCTGTGGACAGCGTGTGTCAGTTTGAGGTGAAACAGTAGCTCAGTCGCAGCTGAGGAGGCCAGAGTGTTGCTGCAGGTCTGAGTGTTGCTGCAGGTCTGAGTCTTGCTGCAGGTCTGAATGTTGCTGCAGGTCTGAGTGTTGCTGCAGGTCTGAGTGTTGCTGCAGGTCTGAGTGTTGCTGCAGGTCTGTGTGTTGCTGCAGGTCTGAGTGTTGCTGCAGGTCTGTGTGTTGCTGCAGGTCTGTGTGTTGCTGCAGGTCAGAGTCTTGCTGCAGGTCAGAGTCTTGCTGCAGGTCAGAGTCTTGCTGCTGGTCAGAGTCTTGCTGCAGGTCTGAGTGTTGCTGCAGGTCTGAGTGTTGCTGCAGGTCTGAGTGTTGCTGCAGGTCAGAGTCTTGCTGCAGGTCTGAGTCTTGCTGCAGGTCTGAGTGTTGCTGCAGGTCTGAGTGTTGCTGCAGGTCTGAGTGTTGCTGCAGGTCTGAGTGCTGCTGCAGGTCTGAGTGCTGCTGCAGGTCTGAGTCTTGCTGCAGGTCTGTGTGTTGCTGCAGGTCTGAGTGTTGCTGCAGGTCTGAGTGCTGCTGCAGGTCTCTGTGTTGCTGCAGGTCTGTGTGTTGCTGCAGGTCTGTGTGTTGCTGCAGGTCTGTGTGTTGCTGCAGGTCTGTGTGTTGCTGCTGGTCAGAGTCTTGCTGCTGGTCTGAGTCTTGCTGCTGGTCTGAGTCTTGCTGAGTGTTGCTGCAGGTCTGAGTGTTGCTGCAGGTCTGAGTGTTGCTGCTGGTCTGAGTCCTGCTGCAGGTCTGAGTCTTGCTGCAGGTCCGAGTGTTGCTGCAGGTCTGTGCGTTGCTGTTACAGGATCATTTAATGATAGAAACAAGCTTGAAATTGTTTTTGAATCCTGAGATTTGCAGTTTTGAATGATGCATTTACTGCAATCAGAACCAAATGTAATTTACTAAAAATATAGGTTTAACTCACTGTATTCATACCAAGCTTCTTCCAAAACAGCTGAATTTAACTTTTGTTTTTTTTTCTTTTTTACTTTTTATGCCAAATATTTTATTCTCACACAAAGATAATGCATAATATAACTTTACGCTGCCACGGAGATAAAGAGCAGCATTCACATGAAGTAAAACACTTGATACTGATTGAATAACTACACTCAGAAATGGCAAAAATATAAAAGTATGCCCAGACGTTTCTTTGTCTCTGTGGCTTCAGAGGTTTAAAAACTCAACCTTCAAGACCTAAAGTTGAATTTTGATTCCCAGATAAAGTGTCATCATTATGAAATTGAAACTCTTCTCCAGGACACTTTATCCACCAAATGTTACCTGCTGTCTCACCTTCATCAGTGTCTGAGTCTCTTCCTTCAGCCCACAGTTCACTGATGTCATGTGACTAATACATATGCCAATAATCATCTTACTCTAAACAACATCCCAAACACTATTAGCAACTTATTTTTACACACTGATATTCTGGCTGCTTTTATGGATGCAGACAGAAATGATGACCTTCTTTCTTTCTCTTTCTTTTTTATCTTCGTTTATAAATAGAAAGCTGCAAATTTATACTTTCAACTCAATGTCTAACAAAAAACATTTTAAAAAACGCAATATATTCAACTCTGGTCATCCATTCATATTCATGAATAAATCACGTTTCACTTCCTTCCAGGTCTGTCACATGTTCCAAGTGCATCAAGTTTTCAGATCTGTCACGTTTAAATTGTCGGGTGTTTCACATGGTGTTTCGGGTACCTCAGGTGTACTTCAGGTGCATCACATATTTCAGGTGTTTGAGGTACACAATGTTTCAGGTGTGTTAGATGTTTCAGGTGTTTCAGGTACATGATGTTTCAGGTGTTAAAGATGTGTTGGATGTTTCAGGTGTGTCAGTTGTGCTACAATCGTTAAAATGCTGTTTTTATATTAACTGTGAAAAGCTTTTAATAACTCACTTTTACTTCAATACTTTTAAGTATATTTAGCTTTTTATACTTATATATTTTAACTTAAGTAGGATTATGAATGCAGGACTTTTACCTGTAATAATACATTTTTTACATGCTGGTGATAAACCTTTTACTGCGGTAAAGGATCTTCTACCTATCTATCTCCTAATACTGCTATAAATATGGTACTTAGGCCTCAAAGAAACCCCCCCACACACACTCACACACACACTCACAGCCTCACCAGTTTAATTACTCTCGAAGGTCATAAAGTTTACAGCATCGTGGAGTTGTCAGGATTCGTCTCCTCTGCTTGAACCCACAGACGACACGACTCGCTGCTGCTGCTACGTCTGCCGCTACTGAGTCTAGTTCGGCTCCATGAAGCCCCGATACAAACTTTGTTAAGATCTTTAAGTTGGTGACAGTAGGACTTTCATCTTCAAATAGACATCAGCTGATCTGCTTTCCATCTACACACAGCTGGACTTATACAGAGATCAGAGGCAGATTTATCGCTGTATAGGTTTGCACAATTCAAACTGGATCATGGCCAGTGGTGGAAGAAATACTCCTTAAAAGTAGAAATACCATGAAGTAAAAATACAATCCTGCAGTTAAAATCCTACTTAAAGTACAGAAGTATTACATAATTAGTACAGTTATAGCTAAATCTAAAATGAGACTATAAATATATTAAATACCTGATTATTAATCCTGATGAATCAGCATCAATTTCTTGTCATTGAACCTTCAAAAGTGTTTCTCATTGTGTTTTTGAGAAATACTGGAGTTTTGAAGCAAAGTTTCAAGAAACTACCACCTCACAGACATCTGAAACAGGACACACAAACACACACTGACATCATCTGAAATATTGCAGCAACATTTACACACTAATCTTATTTTATGTAAAATGTTGGTCCTAATGTAGTTAACCTGTCTGATAAACCTAGTGAAGTATAAAGTACAAGTACCTTTAAAACTGTATTTAAATACAGTATATCTCCACCAAAGATTTTTTTCCCCTTTAAACTTCTCTCATGGTTCCATTTCAATAAATGTCCAAATTGCCTAATATCCTATAATTGGAGATAAAAGATTAATCAATATTGCTTCAGAAATGTCTCTTTCATGTGATGTTTACATTGTGTGCTGAATCGTGAAGCAGTTCTCTGACAGATTTAATAGCTTTTTGTGAAACACAATGGAGAAACTGCATCATTGCAGTCAATGAAATGAAGTAGAAAATTAACACATAAGAATTTTAGACGGGGAAAAAAACAAACATTTTATGAAAGAAAAATGAGCCGTAATCTAGATAGAACTGGTTACATGTGTTTCATGAAGATTCCTTGAATCTGAGTCAACTCCTGAGGTTCTTTTGTGTGCAAATAGTAATAATTGTTTTCCCCAGAGAGTCCGGATCAGTTGGAGGAGACATTAGTGGAAACAGGAAGTAGTTTGACAGTGAATTGCAGGGATTTACCTTCACCTCCACTGACCCTGGTTCACCTCCGAGCTCATGACAATAGGTTCCCGTAAGGAAGGAAGTTTTTGTTTTTATCGAGTCAAAACAAATGTGACACATGAACAAACAGCTGAGCTTCGTTCTGTACTCAAGCCCGAGAAACCGCTTCTCCGAGATGCTGACATCTGTCTGCTTTACCCATAAACCCTTGTGTTCGGGGTCATTTCCTGTCGTTGGTTCGGATTACTTCTGTTCTCGTAACTGACTGACTCACATTTTTAAGAGCTCACTTTAACTTTTACTTGAATAGACAAAATGGACTAAAAGGAAAAAAAACTGCAGAGTTTAGATAAACTACTCAGAACTGCAACATGACAGACATAACATTCAATCAGTCAGTCAATCAATCAATATCCTTTATTTAACGAGGTAAAACACTCATATCAGTAGATATCACTGATGGTCTTATGAATATATAACATGATGTGATGCATGTTTTATAGGCTGTGACCGTTTATTTCATGTTCCATGTTGGTATTTAGCATTACTGTCATATTCTCTTTATTGCAGCTCTTATTAACACAATTTGTAGGATAATTTACAATAATTTGATGGTTTCCAGTTTTTGGGGACGACACATTTGGTTTGGCCTCTAAACTAAATTTATAGGTTTTATGGTTCATAAAACTACAAATAAAACAGTTTTACTGCTGAGCAATGTAAAGCACACACTGTATTTATCTTGTTTAATGTCCATTTCAAAGAACACAGTACCTTGTGCATATTTGCGCAAGGTTTAGTAAATTTCCTCAAAAATCATTGAAATATTGTAATTCATTCACTTTGTGAAGCACAAAGATCCACAAGTAAGTTTCTTCTGGTTTTACTTTCTCTCCAGGATGAAAGATGAACATAAAAACACTAAATAAAATGAGTAGTAGTTTTATTCTCCATGTTGGAATAATTGAATTGACAGGTGATGAAACTGTTGTTGCAAAAACAAATAAACATGTTTAGTCACCTCAGTGGTTCATGATTGACTGGTTTATTCAACACGAGCTGGTGATGACAGGTGATTATATGTCAGCAGTGAAGAAATATTCGGTAAAAGTAGAAATACTGTAGTATAAACATCCTTGTTAAGTAAAAGTGCAAAAGTATCAGCAAAGAAGTATTTGTTATGCAGCTGCTTTTAGATTTACATTATAATATTACGTTGTTTTATCAATAACACATACATGGAAGAGCATTTTATTGTTGTAGTTCATCAATGCGTTCATCAACACTACTGTGGTACTGCATCATTGTATATGTGTGTATTTCTTTTTAAGAAAAGAGTTAATGATTTAAATAATGGTTATAATATTAAAATATTTTATTTATTGGAAAATCTGCATCAGAAAAGTGGGGTAAAAACTAGAGTGTTTCCTTATGAAATGTAGTTGGTTGAAGTATAAAAGAGCGTACAAGTACCTTAAAATCGTCCTTATGTACAATACTTGAGTAAATGTACTTAGTTACTTTCCACCTGTGATTACATGGGCATCATCCACATTGTTTATGCTTCATTAGATTCTAAATAGAATAGATATAAATATTTATTAATCTCTAAAGATTAAAAATGTAATGAAAATAAGTTTTAATTTAATGAGATTAGAGTCATTTTATTAATTGGATTCAGTTGAAACTGTACAAAGCAAAGACTGTTAGCTTGACAAATAACTGCTTTATTTTGAAAAATTGTGACTAGATCAGAGGTCAGTGTTTCTTTGAGGCTCCGCCCCCAGCCTGCATCTCACCTTCATCTCTTCCTGCGGTCACAGGTACGGAGGCCAGCTGTGAGAACGAAGGGGAGGTTCTCCACATCCCCAACATCACAGACAACCCCTGCATCACCTGCGTCTGCCTGGTAAGAACACTTCTCTCCCTCCACTTCTACAGATCGGCTATAGTCCATGCTTTGTCTCGTGACATCACGTTATCGGCGCCGTCGCCCCGGCTGAATGACTCGCCACCAGTCCTGTTTGTTCTAGGCAGCTCGATGCTTGCAGTTCTCCCAGCAAGCTGATAAAACCTCCTCTTTGAGCACTGATAGTGATATTTGTGAAGCCGATTATCGAGCTTTGTGTGAAGTTTCTTATCGGCAGGTTGTGAAAGATTTGAGAGGCTGGGACAGGACTTTGCAATGTAGGATTTTGGCGGGATTTATGGAAAAGGAAAAAAAAAATCTGGAATGCCTGCTGAGACCAGAAGTGTGGTTTCTTTCTTTCTACATTAGGATCCATTAGCACCACATAAGCATTAACTATTCTTCCTGGAGTCATTTATACACATAATAAACCAGCTCCGCTCACAAGATTAACAATCGATTACAGACACAACCATCATTTCAAAAGGACATTAGCCAAACACAAAACACTTTCCACAATTAGTAATTCTGTGGAAATCAATGTAATAATGGATCATTTATAAATCAGTAAGTGGCACAGAAAGCACTTTTTAATGCTACTCTGCTGGTTTCTAAAGGATTTACTCAGCCTGGCTGTGAAACATGAAGTCGGGATTGTTTGTTTTAACAGACATGCCTGTCGTCACACTGTCTTGGTTCAGTCCGGCTGTTAAAACCAACCTACAAAACTTTAGGGGACGACTCTTTCCTGGAACATGTGCTCTTTGAACCCTGACCCCCCACCCCCGCCCTCACAGCTACAGAGGTTTTTGTTTTAGGGGATGAGAATGGATCAACAAGGCTTTTCTGTGTCACTGCGCTGACATCGTCTAAACGAGAAGTTTGGTTTTTCATAGGCACCACAGTTCACACTGTGTGTGTGTGTGTGTGTGTGTGTGTGTGTGTGTGTGTGTGTGTGTGTGTGTGTGTGTGTGTGTGTGTGTGTGTGTGTGTGTGTGTGTGTGTGTGTGTGTGTGTGTGTGTGTGTGTGTGTGTGTGTGTGTGTGTGTGTGTGTGTGTGTGTGTGGCCAATTTATATGAAGACAGCACACAATGACACTTAGAGCTGCAACGACTAATCGATTAATCGATTTGTTTTGTAATTTCCAGCTACTTTGAAAATCGACTAATGGATTTGAGTCATTGTTAAGAAGAAAATTTCCAAATTCTCTGGTTCCAGCCAAACAATTAATCATTTCAGTAATTAATAATACTTTAATTCAATAATAGATTAATCCAGTGTCAGAATAGATATTAGTTGCAGCTCTAATTATGCAAGTTTTTCTTTACATTTTATCAAAAGCTGCAAATAGTAAGTGAATCGATGATAAATGCAAAATAAAGTATGTTTCAATCTTGATAAAGCAACAAAATCAGCTTAGTAAAAGTTTAATAGTTATTATGGCTCATTTATCAACAGGAAAATAGATTTGCCAGTTTCTAACACTTCATGGCTTAACTAAATAAAATCAGAACCTGAACAGGAGAATGAGACCCTGCAGATTTGCACCGAACACGCTGATTAAAAAAACATGATGTGAGTCACATACAAGAGATATTAAATGTAGTTGTAAACACTTCATTATCAAGACAAGTATTCTTCAGCTTTGGGAAACAGTGATTGACATTTTACACCATTTAATTAATTAATTGTTTCAATAATTAATAGATTAATCAACTATCAAAATAGTCATTAGTTGCTGGCCTAATAATGCTTATATTGTTAAAAACAAATGAAGAGCGAATAAATGAATAAAGAATACAAGTCATTGTTCACAATCACTGCTCATGCTATATACAGGACTCTATGTAACCATACCAACAGTCCTGATTAATGTTGAAAACAGATGTATGTACAAGAGGGCATTGTGCATTTCACTAAGCATTTAAAATTTCATGGAACTTGACAACAGGCAATAACACTGAGCACTTTAACAATCACTAAAGCACTGCAGCACTGTGCACTTTAATATCTTATCAACATCTTGTCCTGGTGAAAGATTTCTTGTCTGTGATCAATTTTGTAAATATTGCTTTGTTTTGTTTTCATTATTACCTTATTTTTTAAATCTCTTATTTCAATATGTTCTCCTGGTGTTATTGTTGTGATTTTTGTAGTGTGGCTGTCATTGTCCTGTCAAGGGACTGAAGATGGAAAATTACCTTTTAACAAAAATCTTGCATAATTTTACATGTAATCTGTATTAATAGCTTTGTACCTTTTATATATACATATATATATATACAATCAGTTAATCTTGCTGCTGTAAATCTAGCTATAGTATGTACATCTTCAAAAATAGGCATTTTTTTACATGCTGTTACGTTTTACAGACAGAAATATTGAGATCAGTCTGTGTGAGAAGCACAGAGTTACTTGACTTCGGCCACATGAGCGACCTCCACCTCCTTGGTCTGAATCAAACTGAATCAAACTCAAACACACAGTACCAGAATGCAATGCAATGTTTCAGGACCAGTGTGACATCATCATTGCATCACTGTCCCATTGGTCCTGGAGGAATGTTGATGACATCACACACCAGATGACATCACAGTTTTTTTTTCACTTAGATCAAAGTGAGATCTTTTGATCTAACTCTATAAACATTCAACTGGAGTTAACCATAGTTCATTATCGGACAAGATATGAAGCATGAAGGCACGTTTTCACATTTCTGATGATAATTCTCATTTATATAGGAATTCACGTTTCAGATAGGATTTGAAAATGCCCTTCTTTGCTGTGGGTTTCCTTCTATGCCACTTGGCCTCCAAAACTGTGAGGACACTCTTCGAGCCATACTTTGTGGAAGATGAGAGAACATTAGATATTGAGCCCTCTGACCAAAATCCAGCTCCTTCAACAGACAGGATCATATCAGATACACCTGATGAAGGATGTACAGCGAGTGGTTCAGACAGTCCAGCTAACGTTGCTGAGGAAGAAGCAGCAGATATTGCTCCTTTTGATGGAGACCTAGCTGATTCATCACCCAGGACAGCTAGTGCTTTGGATACTTCAGCGGAGGTCCCTGAGGAGGACCCAGCAGATATTGGTCCCTCTGTCCAAGACCTAGCTGATCCAACACCCAGGATCATATCACCTTGTCTTGATATGATATGTACAGCTAGTGGATCACAGTCTCCAGCAGACATCCCTGAGGAAGAGCCAGCAGATATGGGTCCTTCTGGCCAAGACCTAGTGGATTTAACACCCAGGATCATATCAGGTAGTCTTGATATGATATGTACAGCTAGTGGATCACAGTCTCCAGCAGATATCCCTGAGGAAGAGCCAGCAGGTATGGGTCCTTCTGACCAAGACCTCGCAGATTCAACACCCAGGATCATCGCTATGGCAGAAAAAACAGATATTAGTATGCCTTTCTCAGCTTCTTCAACAAGCACGAGCACATCAGATTCAGTATATTTGACCCCGTACACCTCAAGTGACAAGGAGAAAGTGTCTGCACAATTTGAGGTACAAAAGCATGATGTACTCTTCAGCAGATCCTCCTGCTATGAGGTGATGGACCACATTGGTGAAGGAGTTTTTTCCACTGTTGTCAAGTGTCTGGATAAAAAAAATGGCAATCTGGTGGCAATCAAGATTGACAAAGAGAGGTGGTCCTGCACTAAGGAAGAAGTCAACTTGCTACGGGCCATCAGAACTCTTGACCTTGAGACAGAAAACCTGGTTAGATTACTGGATGACTTCAAGTTTCAAGGCGTTACTTGCCTTGTCTTTGAGTTGCTGGACAAGAACCTTCATGATCTGATGATCGAGAGAGACTGGGCCCCACTGACTCTCAATGAAATTCGACCCATCACATATCATATTCTCCTGGCATTAAAAACCCTGAAAACTATTGGTGTCACTCATACAGACATTAAACCGGACAACATTGTCTTTGTCAATCGCAAGGAACAGCCCTTCAGGGTTAAGTTGATTGACTTAGGTTTGGCCCTCCCCGTGTCCAAAATAACACCGGGAATGTATCTTCAACCATATGGATACAGGGCTCCAGAGGTGACCTTGGGCCTCCCTGTAACTGAAGCCATTGATATGTGGGGATTGGGATGTGTCATTGGTTTCCTGTACTTTTCAGGTCACCTCTTCCCTGGAAGTTGTGAGTATAATCACATGAAAACTATTAACCATTTGCTCGGTCAACCAAAAGACGACCTGCTGAATGCTGGGAGAAAAACCAGATTCTATTTCTGCAGGCCACATGGTTCAGGCAATTCAGGATGGAGATTTTACTCACCACAAGAATACGAGAGGGCAACGGGGTTGGAGCCACCATTGAAAGTGAGTCGCTGGGATCAATACAGAGATTTGGGAGATGCTGTGAAGAGATTTAGAACAACTCGGGACAATGTTCAGGCTATGGACGTGGTGGAATTTGCGGCCTTTCTTAAATGCTTACTGGATGTGGACCCGGGAGTCAGAATCACTCCCATGCAAGCCCTGCAACACACTTTTATTAAAATGACTCACATTAATTTCATCAATCACCCCTATGTAGTTAAAGCTAAAGAAAAGCAAAATGTGACTCAATGACACTTTATGGGCCCATCAGTTCAACAATTGCATATATAGAGTGCCCCCCTGCCTCCTTTATTCAAGATAAACATCAAGAGCTCAAATTGTTTGTGAAGGTTTTTGAATGTTAAACCCTATTTTAAGGCCTTTCTACAAGGAACTAGAAACATAGAGATCAAAACCTCAGTGGCATCAGTGATTCCTTTGCTTTATGACGTGTTTTACGTCAGTCAGATCACAAACATGCACAGCTGAGAAGAGTCAAGCACATAAACAGTGAGTTAGTGTCTAAGTCTTTAACTTTCTAGTTTATTGTAAAAAGACATTAAAACAGGGTTTAACATCCACTACTGCTTTAGGCTTTTGGCTTGAAAGAAAGAGCTGGGGGATTTCGTGAAATTGATGATTTAGCCCTGTTTAGAATATCAAAATGGTTCATTGTTGTTGCAAATGTGGGAGGAAACCGGAAATCCCAGAGCAAACCCATGCTACCTTAGTGAATATCCCAAACTCAAGGCTAGGATTCGAGCCTTTGCCTTCTGTCAGCAAGAAGGCAAGGGTTTGAGACCCAGCCTTGAGGCTTTCTGAGTTTGTGATGTTCACTGGGGTGGAGGGTGGGTTTGGGTTGGGTTGGGTTGGGTGGGTTGGGTTTGCTCTGAGTTCTACGGTTTCTTCCCACATTTATCTTCAGGTCACAGGGGTTTTCACGTGCCTGGAACACCTCACCATTTAGGCATCCAGAAGGCTGCCTCCTCTTGATACATACATACTGTTCCATCAAGTTGCCCGATAATCAGTTCATGATTGTAAATTTATAACAAATTGAATAGTGTTTTAAATTTCATATCTGCTTGCAAACCAGTCTTTTCTTTGCAGTCATGAATCTAAGCATGTATTTCATGTTTATTCAGTTTCATTCAGGCTAAATTGCTTAGTAGGAATTGGACTGTAGTTGATCAGTTCGGTGTTGCAAATGCGGGAGGAAACCAGAAATCCCAGAGCAAACCCATGCCACCGCAGTGGACATCACAAACTCAAGGCCAGGATTCAAGCCTTTGCCTTCTGTCACCAAGAAGATGAGGGTTTGAGACCCAGCCTTGAGGCTTTCTGAGTTTGTAAAGTTCACTGGGGTGGAGGTTGGGTCGGGTGGGTTGGGTTTGCTCTGAGTTCTGTGTTTTTTCCCCACATTTGTCTTCGGGTCACAGGGGCATCGGCTTCAGGGAAACCCAGACTTCCCTCTCCCAGGCCACGTCATGCAGCTCTTCCAGGGGAACCTTAAGGTATTCCCAGGCCAGCCGAGAGACATAGTCTCTCCAGCGTGTCCTGGATCTTCCCTGTGCCCGGAACACCTCACCAGGGAGGCATGCAGGAGGCTGGCTCCTCTCGATAAAGAGGAGCAGCGGTTCTACTCTGAGCTTCTTGCAGATGACCCTTCTCACCCTATTTCTAAGGAAGAGCCAAGCCACACTGCGAAGTACATTCATTTCGGCCGCTTCTATTCGAGTCCCTACCCAAAGCTTGTGACCATAGGCGAGAGTAGGAACATAGATTGACTGGTAACTAGAGAGGCAGCGATACACCCCAGATAGGTCGTCAGACTATCATGGGGCAAACACACCATTCACTCACAGACCTATGGGCAATTTAGATATATATTTTTGGACTGTGGGAGGAAGCCGGAGAACCCGGAGAAAGCCCACGCAGACACTGGGAGAGCATGTAAAGTCCACAATGAAAGGTCACAGCTTGAACTTGTGACCTTCTTACTGAGAGGCAACAGCGCTACCCCCTGCACCATCATGTCGCCCGATAATCATTTCATGATTGTAAATTTAGAAGACATTGAATAATGTCTTTAATTTAATATCTGCTTGCAAACCAGTCTTTTCTTTGCAGTCATGAATCTAAGCATCTAGTCAGTCAGTCATTTTCTATACCTGCTTATTCCTCATTAGGGTCGCAGGGGTCTGCTGGAGCCTATCCCAGCATGTTACGGCGAGAGGCAGGGATACACCCCAGATGGTCGCCAGCCAATCGTGGGGCACACACACCATTCACTCACACACTCACACCTACGGGGAATTTAGAGTTGCCAATTAACCTGAGCATGTTTTTGGACTGTGGGAGGAGCCGGAGTACCCGGTGAAAACCCACGCAGACACGGGGAGAACATGCAAACTTCCCACAGAAAGGTCCCAGACCCAGGACCAAGGAGGTCTTGAACCTGCGACCTTCTTGCTGTGAGGCAACAGCACTAAGCCCTGCGTCACCGTGTCGCCCTCTAAGCATCTATTTCACATTTATTCAGTTTCAGTCAGGCTAAAGTTTTTAGTAGGAATTGGACTGTAGTTGATCAGTTAGGTTAGGTGTGTTATAAGAAATTACTATGTTAAACAATGGAGCTAAATCAAGGCGAATGGTAATTTGAAAATAGAATTGTGATTGAAAAAAAACACAATTCAAAATTAAAAAATTAATTGAAAAAGTTTTGATTCTAAATTGTACTATAGGTATAGGTACTATGAGATATATTTAAACCAGAATTAATGAAGGAAAAGTGTTTAGCATCTCCGTTACTTTTTACAACTTTGATACTTTTAAAATGTGTTTTTATTCATAAATTATAACGCAGCACTTAATACAGATAACTTAATCCTAAAGACATACATTAACATTTTCAGGAAATACTCACGAGAAAGGTAACATAGCCTTACATAAACTTACACCAGAAAGGCAGGGGCTGTACAGGACTATTCTAAAGGAACAGCTTGATAGTTTGAGAAATAAGATGAGAAGATTGATATCTCTCTCATGTCTAATAAATGTGATGCAGTTTTTATACAGTTATCTTACCTTAGCACAAAAAGTTTATTCCAGTTATATCTGGATTAGTTAATCCAATGTGAGCAGAAGCTATTTGAATGTTAGGACAGAGTTTTTAGTCTGAACTTGGCTGTCAAATTCAACAACCATGTTCTCCAAACGGACAGAAGTGGGGTTTCTCATCTATGTTGAAGTGTACAAGCTAAAATGAGGAAATAATGGATCTGTTGGAGGAAGATCACGACACAAAGCTGCTGTTCACTTCCTCCTCTTTGTCACTTTATTGTCTATAAAACATACTGTACATCTCCTGTTGCTGGAAAGTGTGTTTGTGTGTCCTGATTGAAAGGTTCCGTTGGCTCCTGATTGGCTGGTCTGAGGCTGACTGATCCGTCCTCTGTGTTATCAGGCAGACATCAGCCAAAGCTCTGCTGAATGCTATCAGTCATCAGCAGGCAATGGGCAGCAGCCTTTCATCTCTACTTTAACCTACACACACACACACACACACACACACACAGAGGCAAAATCTTTATTGAATTTGGCTTTTGTTTATCTTCAGAACATGTTTTGAACCCCAGTGTTTTTTTGGCTCCTATCAGTGAGATAACGGATTGGTCAGCACATTAGCCTGTTAACATTTGAAGCTTTAATATTCTTTCTGTTTCTTTCAAATAACATAAATCCAGAGGTTTCAGAGCTGCACTTATGTAAAATTATTGGGAATAATTGTTGAAGTATGAGAAAATTAGTGGTAAATAGAGATTCCAACTCCAGTCCCTTACCATACATTTATAATAAAAGCAGTGAAAAGGAAAACATAAAGTTAAATAATATTGAAAGATAAATATAAATATTAAACATAAGTTACAGTTAGTGCTGTAATTTACGATTATTATCATAGTTGATTAATCGAATATTGAAACGATTAATTAATTATTTGTATGATTCACTAAAAAGGTGTCAAAAATGTCAATCACTGTTTCCCAAAGCTGAGGATTCAACCTAAAATGCCTTTTTTTGTCCCGACTAACAGTCCAAAACCCAATGATCATCAGTTTAGTATTATAGACAACTAAAGAAACCAGAAAATGATTTGAGAAGCTGGAAGCAGAGTCGGTCTCCAGAAGGAATCATTGACAGTTTACTTTTCTGCCAACCACAGATATATTGACCGAACACTAACCTTAACTTAACCACAGTGCTATCAGACCATTAAACAGTACTGTAAAAAATGCACATATCAACAAAATGCAGATATGATTCGTATGAAAGGTTGACGTTCAACACTATCAGCGTTTCCCTTTGAGTTTTAGCTTTATCCAATTTATTTTCTACTAAATTTTGTTCATAAAGCTGTTTTCACAAAGGTGAAAATATGAATAATAATGCAGAAATCTAAATCTAATTTGAAAAAGGAGCATTTTTTGGCCTTTTACTGTTATTTTTACAATTTTGTGTTTTTTTGTGTTTCATCTAAAAAGGTTTTTTGTGCAGCAGATGAATCTTTTTGCTGCTTGGTAAAAAAACATCAGGTCAAACGAAACTGAAAATATGCACATAACTAATATTTCTCTAGGACTCTTGTTGAAAGTTTCCTGTCGCCAGTAGGACTTCAGGAGTTCGGGGGGCCATCATGTCTCCAGTGACATTCATATAGTGAGGGGGGGTCCTGAGTACCTGCTAATGGTCTTGTGGACACACACACACACACACACACACATGCATACACACTCACAGAGGAGCCCATTGTGTGTGTCTGGATGAGGCCGGACGGTGTAATGGGGCCTGGAGTGGACATGGCTGACAGACTGACTGACAGACTGGTCGCCATGACGATCCGTTATCTCAGAGGGAGTCTGTCCATCTCCGTCACGCCCTTCATCATCCTCATCTATCGGTCTGTCCATCTCCAGACCTTTTTACACTCTGTCGTCGACTCGTCCTCCCGTCACTCCACCTCAGTTCAGACTCTGTGTCGCTTGCATCATCATCATCATCATCATCATCATCATCATCATCATCATGGGGAACAAGAGCCTTGTTTTAGGTTATCAGACATATTTTTTTAAGAGAAACTTTGTCTAGGTGTGAGTTCAGCTTGTAAAAAAGCACATGTTCAGCATTATTCAAATGTCCGGAGCCGTCTTTTTTCCCAGATGCAACGACAGCTCAAGTCCAGTGAGCAGCTGAGATTCAGCTCTGTGTTGGTGCAGCACAAACGAAAGCTGAAGCAGCAACTTTACAAAGAAGTCAGACATTAAGATGTTCTCAAACACAGGATGGAGATGGTGTAGCAAACTAATCAGAGGAAAGGTTCATATGTTGATAGGAAAAACCTGTTAATGAATGAGCTGTTTTATCAAACCCAGGAGACTAACATTTACAACATTTGGACGCTTTAAGTTTTTGTAATAAGTGTTAGTTCATATGTAGTAAAAAGAAGCTTATTAACATTATTATTCATTAATAAGGATAAGTGTTAATAACAGCATTATAAACATAACATTTTTAGATTTTAAGACATTTATTAGTGCTTAAATAGAAATTGAAACAGTTTCAGATGAAAAAGTTAATGTGTACTAAGGAAGCATTTTTTGTACTTCACCACTAAACCATGGTAGAGCTGCACAAATTAGTAATTTAGTTGATTAGTTACCATCTAATGCATCAATCACCAACTTTTATAATAATCAATTTGACTTTGACTTTAGTCTTTTATAACAGTTTATAATAGATACTGATGATCTTTGGGTTGATAGATTAATCCGCTATCAGAACAGATATTAACTGCAGCTCTAGTTATGCATGTTTTTTCATTTACATTTTGTCAGAAGCTACAAAAAGTGTGTGAACTGATGACAAATGCAAAATAAATTATGTTTCAATCTTAATAAAGCAACGAAAGCAGCTTAGTAAAAGTTTAACGGGTATTGTGGCTCATTTATCAACAGGAAAATAGATTTACCAGATTCTAACACTTCATGACTTAACTAAATAAAATCAGAACCTCAACAGGAGAATGAGACCCTGCAGATTTGCACCGAACACGCTGATTAAAAAAACATGTGAGTCACGTACAAGAGAAATTAAATGTAGTTGTAAACACTTCATTATCAAGACAACAAATATTAAACATATGTTGATATAAAACTTTTCTGGAAATGCTTTTCTATAAATGTTTCCTGGTTTTAAACAACAAGAGAGAAAGGAGGTCAACTGGTCTTTATTTAACAAAGAAAGTTGCTTATTATCATGATAACATATAGAAAAGATGAGAATAATTCAGTGAGTTGTTTTCTAATCTGCTGCTTTCTCTCTGACACCACAATACATCTCAACATTACGAAACTAATAGTGACAGGGTCAAAGGTTACAGGTCACAGCTCCTGATACAGTCGATCAAACAAACATTCCAAGTAAACATGTAGACGCTGTGGGTGAAGAGTTTCACACTCAGTAGCTGTTATCGGTCTGACAGGAAGTTCAAAGGTCGTTTCCTGTCAGTGTCTCAACTCAAACACAAGCTGATCAATACAAGATAGACAAGAAGTTTCCCCGATACACACCTAATAACACTGATATCAGGAGTCTCCTTCTTTTCTGTTTCAGAGTATCTTGTATCACATAACACAGTAAATATCAGTCAGAACAGCTTTAATAATCCAGTGGAAGGTAAAATAGAGTCATAACTGAACTTTTAGAGCCTAATGTATTTGTAGACACTTTTTTTACTTGACTTGTCGGTCTAGTCATTGGATTCAGTCAAATTATTAATTAGTCAAATAATCAGTTAGTTGTCAAATATCACATTAATCATCAATTGATAATTGAATAATTAAGTTCCAGCTTCTCAAATCTGATTACTTACTGGTTTCTTTAGTCTTCTATAATCGTAAACTGATGACCTGTAAGTTGTGGACTGTTGGTCTGGACAAAAAAAAGACATTTTAAGCTGAATCTCCAGTTTTGGGAAACAGTGATCAACATTTTACACCATTTTATGAACTAAACGACTAATCGATTAATCGTTTCAATAAATAAATTAACAAATGGTTTTCTGACTCGCCTTATCCTCCAGCCAGCAGGGGGCGACGATGCAACTTTTGCTTTAGGAAATGAATGGAGACATCGAGAGTCGACTTCTCAGACAGAAAACGCGACTCGTTGAATCAGTTTGAGAAACTCGTTTCCATCAGCGTCTCTGTCCTCCCGTCTCGTCTCTAAACTACTGTGACTCCTGCTGCTGGGGGGCCACGACCTGTTTGTTTTGGAGGAGAGGTGAAAGGTCAAAGGTCACAGTGTCACGGTGGCAGTGGGGTTGAGTCCAAGGGCTTAAGTGGGACTTTAAGTTAAGAGCTGCTCTCCTGCGATGACAGACCCCGACTGATCTCTGCATCCTTCATCAGGACAGAGAGAACAAAGAAAAGAAAGAGGAAATGAAAGAGAGGCTTTGTGTTTGGATGAAACAAGAGAAGAAGAAAAAGATGAAAAGTGTAAAAGGAAATAAAGATAGAGGAAGAGTTCAGTAAACTTAAATTGCAAAGAAAAATAAAACGTTTGTAGAGAGAGAGGAGGAAAGAGCAGGAGGGGAGTGACGATGAGAAGAAATAAAATAGAGAAAAGAACAATGAGGAGAAACGGTGAACACTGTCGCCTCCTGGTGGCAGAGCAGCGCCACTGTCACATTAACGAGCACTTTCAATTAATTTAAAAGAAGAAATTATCTTTTTTTTCATGAATATGATAATGAGTAAATAAACAAATGATATATTAATCCTCTAAGAAATATGTTTTCCCCCTCATCCATAACATCTTCATTATTTCTTTCCTTTTTACAATATACATGTCTGAATCAACCTCAGTTTTCTGTGTGACATGCGATCAGTTAAAATATATTATTTGCATTAAAAGAGTAATTATTTCAATAAAAAAAACAGTAGTGTGGTGGTTGGTTGGTTTGTTGATTGATCGATCATCAAAAATGCAAAAGCAACAAAAAAAGGTAGGCGAAAGTTTGTATGATGTTAGTTCCAAATAAAATCATGTCATGTGACTAGTTTAAAGCAACAGTGGACTATTTATAGACTAAACAAGTTAGTGTGACAGTGACGGGTCAACAAATCATCACAAATCTACCAATATAACGTTTTTATTTGAAGAAATATATCGTTTATAAACAGGAACACACACATACTCTTGAAAAATTAATAAAACTTTTCTTTAGGGATGTTTTTAGGCGTTTAACATGTTGGTCACTAGACCATGTGACAATGTCTATACTAATGAAACATGATTAAAAATAGTATGTTACCTTTTAATAATAGTGTTTTTTTCATATATTCATATTCTTATATATCTCATAGCATATAGTATATATCTTATATTATTGAGGCCTACAAGCGTGATTTGTCACATCATTAATAGTTTGGAGCCAATCATGGTCTAGTGCGATAGGAAACTGAGAGACTCTACAGTGAAGGAGGAATTGAAAAAAACAATTCAAATCAAACATAAAGATTCTGATATCATATACATCATAAATGTTTGAAGGGATCTTTAACTCATTTATTGTAAAAATGTTTTTAAAAATCTAGAAATTCATAAAAAACTGAAACATAAAATCTGAGGCTGAGCAATTACATTTGTGTTTTTACCACTGCGGAAAGTAACGAAGTACATTTCCTTAGGTACTGTACTTAAGGACAATTTTGAAGTACTTGTACTTTATTTAACATTTTCATTTGATGCTACTTTGAACTTCAATATGTTTATCAGGCCTTTAATATTCAAACTTCTGTTTAAGTGATCGTTTTCTTTTTTATATAATTTGTTATGCACTTTGTGTGAAAGTAGTATAAAAATAGAAAATATAAAAAAAAAGTGTATTATTGCCATTAATAGTAATATTAATAACACTACTTTTATTATTAATACTACTTGACAGAAATATCTAAACGTGTCTCCACATTGATAAAGTACATAGAACATAAGTAGTTTATTATTATTATTATTACTTTTTATTTTAAGTACATTTTGCTGCTAATACTTAAGCAGTTTTAGTTGTATAACATTTTTAAGTATGTATCTGTATCTGTAGAGGACATGTGAAGGTTCAGAATATTTCTTTCACCACTGTATTTGACCTTTTCAGTAATTTAGTTAGCAAATAATTAAATTGAACTGAATCTGA
This sequence comes from Lepturacanthus savala, assembly GCA_030544235.1. Taxonomy (NCBI): domain Eukaryota; kingdom Metazoa; phylum Chordata; class Actinopteri; order Scombriformes; family Trichiuridae; genus Lepturacanthus; species Lepturacanthus savala. Next base: position 17,719,931 of record CM060467.1, read on the forward strand.
TTACATTTAAAACTATTTTTGTTCATGTCTCCTTCAGAGATTCAGCTGTTAAACTCGTGCATCAGTCTTTATGTGGAGATTTCATCATCGTCATCAGGTGAAAATACAGAAACTTCAATCTGCAGTTCTGCAAACTAAGAGATTCATTTAGAAATATTACTTTTAAATGTTGTTTTAAAATAGATTTTAAAAAGAGAAGTAAGGAGGTTCAGGAACCTGTCAGCCACTCGAGTGTATTTTAGGTAATGGAGTTAGACTCCAAACAGCAGCAGATAATCACAGAAACACATTTACACACACACTTTCTCTTTTTCTTCCCCCCAATACACACTAGCATACCAACGCTTTATCCCACTGTGTGTGTGAGAGTGTGTGTGTTGGGGGGTCGTCACCCTCAGCGACAGACAGCCGTCCAGTCGACCAGCCTCGGTGCCGCAATGGTATGTCGAGTGTTTATAGGGCGTGGTGACCCGTTGTGACCTTTGACCCTGAGACAAGGAGGCTGAGGGTCACATGTACTAACACCACTTTGTGCTAATGGATAACAGAGAGAGAGAGAGAGAGAGAGAGAGAGAGAGAGAGAGGACATGACCTTGAGGAATTTTCAACCAAATGTGTTTGTTTGTTTCTTGTCTATTTCTTGTCTTTTCCCCTGTTTTAGCCCATTTAAAACAAATCACATGTAGGTTGTAGCTAAAAGCTATTTTCATTATTTATTAATTTGCCAATTACTTTTTAGATTATTTATTTGGTATGTGAAATGTTGTAAAAAAATGTTACCTAATGAAATTTAATTTTTTACAGTGTGTTTTGCCAGATGATTTTTTTTCCAGAATATCAATTATGGCCCATCATGAATCCTGATGGAAAGTTTTGAGTGGATTTTTTTGTGATTTAGTGGTTCATCCCTTTTCTTTTCCCTCTCTACTTTTCTTGCTCTGGCTGATCCGTCCCTCTCCGCCCCTCCGTCATGACATCATCTGTCCTCGCTGTGGTTGGGTTTAGTTGCTGCTGCTATATTAAACCACCCTGAGTTATTTTGGCTCTGCTTTGATGTGACCTGGTTCGGCAGAGCCACAGACCTGCCAGCCTCTACTTTATAAACCCGCAACGCGTGCATAAAATAAAACACACACATGTATAAAATCAGCAGTAAACGCTGGGTGTGAACGTGGAGCAGATTAAACGAACAGAGAATCGGTCGATTGTTATTGGTGATGACAGACGAACGTGTTCCTGAACCATGTTGAGTCGGTGTGAAAATTCACAGCTGAACTATCAAAAACTGAATCACCAGTTTATGTAGAAAATGACGCTGCTTTAACTTTCTTATGAATCTCATTTATTGATATTTATATCAGTAATTGCCTTTCAAAGAGGCTAAAACCTACAGGAGCTGGTTAATAATTAATCTTCTTCAGAGCTTGTGTGTAAATCTTTAGACCACACACACACATCCTGATGACGTATGCTGAAACCTGGCTCAACAACCTGGCTTAGAAATGGCTCCTATTGTGATGGACAAGAGGGGGAAACATTATTTTAGTAGCTTTGGGTCTGTAAAATCATGCAAATGTTTATAAATAGACCAGAAAATATAAATATTAAACAAGAAAAATGTGCCTCTTTAAATATTAGGTGTCAAGCCTAATGTACTATAGGTTACAACCTTAAACTACAGCTAATTATATACATTTTCTCAAGTACTCTACTTGAGTACAATTTTGAGTTACTATGAGAGGAAAATCATATTTTTAAAATAAAGTTGTAATTTGAGAAGTCTTTGCTTTTTATATCTCCAGAGAAATCAATTTAATAAATTGTTATTTCCATTTTATATAGAATCTAATGAAGCTTAAACAGTATGGATGATGACCATGCTATCAGTGGTAGAAACTAACAAAGTACATTGAGGTTTTCCATGTAATGCTCCTTTATACTAATAGCAAATATTGTACTTTTTACATCACCAATTTATCTGAAATTAATAATAAAATAAATGTTTAAAACTGTGATTTTACAGTGTGCCGCCTCTTTTCTCCCTCCTCCTTGTCTCCTGCAGGAGGGAAAAGCCGACTGTAAACAGGAGAAATGTCCGCTGGTGTCTGAAGACTGTGCTCTGGTGGTGAAACAGACCGGAGCCTGCTGTGAGAGGTGCAAAGGTAAGAGGGCCACACAGATTGATATCTCTGATACCACTAATATCCACCGTCTAATATCTCTGATACCACTGATAGCTACCGTCTAATATCTCTGATACCACTGATATGCATTGACTGATATCGCTGGACTGATATCTTACTGCTCAAAGCTGCATCCTTTTCACAATAATACATTTTTTACTGCGTTCTGGTCCTATATTGAACTCTAGGGAGGAAGCACACACACACGCGTCATCTCCCTTTGGTTTTTTTCACGATATTGCTATATAGCAACCAGGATAATAATAGTACTGAAGCAGGCACCGAACCTGCAGCTGTGCAGCAATAATGAGCCGCTGTAATAACAGCAGCACTGAACCAGAGCCTTCAGGAACCTTTAATGTTCTATAGAGTTTAATAAGAGCTACAGGGCAAAGCTGTATTATTTACTGCACTTGTCATTGTTTTATTAATTTAACCTTAATTTAACCATTTAAAAAACTCATGTATCTGTCAATTTTGAGACCATATCTTGTTATGGAATATTTTTATGAACTTCTATTGTCCAGATTCCTGTCCTCTTTCAGTGACTTTAATACAATTTGAGATGAAATGATGTGAAGTTTAATTTATTTTCCATAATGGTCCCAAGACAAAGAAACATAAAACAACACAATATTCACACAGAAACTAAACAATAAAATCCAAAACCACATCGCTGCGTTTAAACACAAAACAGTGACATCAAAACACTTAAAATGAGCAGCCTCTGTTTGTGCTGATGGATCCGTGTGGTTCTCATGTAGAAATATAAGAATAGACGCACAGACACACACACACACACCCCTCCCTCCCAGCTCTCAGCAGGGGTGCGGCCCTTTTGTTTGTGGTCCAGCATTTTACGACGCAGCACTTCGTTAAGAGAGGTGGAATGAGCTCGATTTGGGCACAGAAAGCCTCCCGTCGCCACGGAAACTTGTGTTAGTTTTCTATCGTGCGGTCAACTTGTGGGCTGCATGAGCTGCTGTGACTGAATTTAGGACCCCTCTGTGTCTCCGCTCTGGAAAAACATTCTTCATGTCACATCGCTGCCTTTTACTCCCTTTTTATGAAATCATGGCACACAGTTAAACACACAGACACTCAGCCAGACTGCAGCAGTCAGGGAACAGTTTGCTCTAAAACTGCCTAAATTTACCAGTTTATAGATATGTGAAAGAGAGCTGAGTTAAACTTGGCTTCAATTGTATAGAAAACTTTAGATTATACAAACTATAACAAGAGTCTCTGAGTTTAAAGATTCATGAAAACATTTAAATATAAATATTGCATCAACGGCTTAGACATATTCTTTCCACCTCTACATGTTCTGTTTAAGCTTGATTATGTAATTACAAACATTATCATATACTCACAATAAATCTATAAAGCACCTCTAATCAAGTGGTTTCAGTGATGTAGGATTTCATTTAAAACATACACAATTAATGCTGTTTAATATAAATGACAGTACGATCAAATTTACTTTAATATTGTCTGCAAATTGTTGTCATGTGTTATAGACATTAAAGTTTTATTTATTACCACTGAAAACCTTTTGTTTATACTAAAACACTCAATAAGCTGCTTCAACAGGCCGACTGTCATCACACTTTGAATTATATATTACTAAATTTGTTTTCATTTTTTTTTTATTTCCAATATTTTAACAAACAAGACTTAATCACACAACCACCGCATCTCAAACTGCAAACACAAGCAATAAACACAATAAACCAAACAACAACAATATTAAAAAGAAGCTTCACATCACAAAAAGGGGAATATAAAAATAATTTTAAACTTTGCCTTAATATTTATTCCCTGTCAATTTACAATAGTTTCTTCTAGCATAAAGTAATGTTTTAAATAACAAAGGAAACAGGGGAATACATCATGTGCCCGTTTTAGTGACAAAACCTGAAACTATCACTGAACTCCCTCTTCAAATGAATCCACTTCAGAGCTTTCGGTCAGTTATTGATTGAGGAAAACCAAGATGAAGATGAAGAGGACATGTTGTCAATTTATTCTGCGTCAGGCTGATTATATGAACAGCAGATGCTGCTTCTCTTTCTGTAAGATTCTGTTCATCTGCCTCAGCACTGAGACAGTAACAGAAGGTTTGTTTTACACAGAGGAAACAGATCAATGACTGTGATCAAGTTTCATTGTATGGAAAGTTAAACATTGATCTGAGACCACTTACTGTAAAGGGATGAAATGAAGAGGCTGTTCATTTAGTGCTGAGTGGATGGGTCGTGGGGGTGGAGTTACTGTGTGTGTGTGTGTGTGTGTGTGTGTGTGTGTGTGTGTGTGTGTGTGTGTGTGTGTGTGTGTGTGTGTGTGTGTGTGTGTGTGTGTGTGTGTGTGTGTGTGTGTCATTTTAATGAGGTAATTAAACATTTTTAATGAAAACTCTATTAGATATTATTATGTGCCTTGAAGGGGATGAATGTCGGTGCTTGTGTGTAAATATTTAGGTCTCTGTTTTCCTGCTAACAGAAACTGTGGAAAAAGTGTTGCTTAAACCTGGCCGTACACAAGCCATTTAGAAATGGCTGCAGTTGTGATGTCACAACACTGGTGGAAGGTAAACTAAAATGTAAACTTGGCTGATTTAAGACCAAAAATACAAGAAATAGTTTCCTATATCACTCACTGAGACTAATATACTAATAATCCTGTTCTGCTGTTAACATGGTTTCTACATTAACTGAAAATAAGAAATTAAAATAAAGGAGTGAATCTAAACCTCTCTCTCTTTATCTCTCTCTCTTTATCTCTCTCTCTTCCTTAGGCTGCATGTTGGATGGACGCTCCTATAACAGCTCGGTGTCCTGGACTAGCTCCACCAAGCCCTGCATAACCAGACGCTGTCAGGTGTGTGTGTGTGTGTGTGTGTGCGCGCGCGCGCGCGTGCGTGCATGTGTTTGCGTATGTGTGTTGACTCTCAGTAGATGAGAGGTGAAATGAGCATTGAAGCGACAGTGTTGTTTCAACCTCTGACCTCAGATTTGAAAACAAGTGAAAGGTGCTGTTGAGGACTCAGAGATTCAGGGAGGAGGAGGCGATGTAGAGCTGCAACTAATGACTACTTTATAGGTGATTAATCAATTGAGTATTGAATCATATTGATTATTGAAACAATTAATCAATTAGATGATTCATAAAATGAAGTAAAATGATAATCACTGTTTCCCAAATCTGAAGATTCATGACTTTTTTGTCCAGACCAACAGTCCACAACCCAAACATCAGTGTACTATTATAGAAGACCAAAGAAACCAGAAAATAATCAAATTGGATAAGCTGGAACCAGAGAATTTGGACATTTTCTTCTTATAAATGACTCAAAACATTCATTATTTATCAAAGTAATTGGTGATTAATGTGATAATTGACAACTCTAATCGTTCCAGCAGGAAGTAAAGAGGAAACAGCGATGGAAGAAAAACATGCAGAAGCAAAAGAAGGAAAGAGAAAAGGGAAAAGAGGGAATAGCTCAGGACAATTCAGACAGAAAGTAACAAACCGAAGAATGAAAGGAGGAGGAGTCATGGGGGAAGGATGGATAAGGAACTTCATAAACAAGTGATTTATTCCTTGTTGTGACAGGAAGGAGTCGTCACTGAGGCCGAGGTGCAGTGTGTAGTCCACTGTAAGAACCCGAAGATCCATCCTAAGAAATGCTGCCCCACCTGCCCAGGTGAGAACACACAATTCAGTCCTCTTTTACACATACACACACACAGACATACAACTGTGTGTAAGATACATTCATGTATTTTTTATATTTTCATGTGAAATGTAGGTTTACAGAGGCCTTTATAAGTGTGTGTGTAACTTCTCCCCCTGCAGGTTGTATTTTCGAGGGTCGTCTGTACAAAGAGAAAGAGGAGTTCAGTCCAGAAGGCAAACCCTGCATCAAGTGTACCTGCACTGTGAGATCACACACACACACACACACACACACACACACACACACACATACACGCACACACACACACACACACTCTCTCTCTCTGTGCTTTAAACAAGTTGGTTTTGGAGTCTCCTGGGACTCACAAACGTTTGGTTGGAACAACATCCTCTTCCATGCTTTTCCCCCCTTTTTAAACTTTTCCTCCCTCTGTGTCCTACTCTCATCTCCTCTCTTCTCATCTCTCCTCCTCTCCTCTCCTCTCCTCTCCTCTTCTCCTCTCCTCTCCTCTTCTCCTCTCCTCTCCTCTCCTCCTCCTCCCTCTACACAAACAAACCCTACATGTAGGACCATAAACACGTTACAGCATTAATGTGCTGGCACCTTGTTGGGGCGACCTGTAGGCTTGTTAACACACACACACACACACACACACACACACACACACACACACACACACACACACATACATACACACTCACACCCACACACACACACACACACACCCACACACACACACACACACACAGGTAGATCTGGGTTAAGAATATTTTCTACCTTAGTTTCTAATGTGCACCATATTTAAACAAAATACACTCATATACAATCTTACAAATCTTATTTTTAAAGTAATTTTTTGTGTTTATTCACACTAGTAAATAATTGAATTACATTATTCTGAAATATAACTAAGGTTTAGAATATTCCAGTTTCTGTGTGGTTTTGAATGTGAACCTGAAACATAACACAATGAACTGGTTGTAAAGGTGCTTATAGACAAATAAAATAAAATCCATTCAAGCCTGCAAACCTGTATTTTATGACTTGGCTCTATGAGAAATTTCCAATACAGCATCATCACTTTGAGGTTTATAGCAAAAAAGACTGAAGGTTGTTGTTGTTGTTTTGTGGTTGTAGGGAGGGCGGACTCTCTGCATGAGGGAGGCGTGTCCTGTCCTGTCATGCCCCGCCCACCTCAGCCACACCCTTGCAGGACAGTGTTGTCCCAGATGTCTCGGTAAAAAACAGTGATCCTTCCTGACCTGTCATTTACGGAATAATCTCTAAATGATGTAAGAAAGAAAATAAAGTTGTCTTTTTAACATCTGTTGCAGGTCAGAGGAAAGTTTTCGATCTGTCTCTGGGAAGCTGTTTGTTCCACAGCGAGGTTTATGAGAACGGGACGTCCTTCATACACGATAACTGCACCAGCTGCACCTGCAAGGTACCAGCTGGACCCAGATCTGTCCAGGACTGGCAGAGTCTCACCACCGCCCCTCAACCTTCTTCTTCTTCTCTTTCCCAGGATTCCACGGTGGTGTGTAAACGTCGGTGCGTGCAGCCGGGCAGTTGCCAGGGAAACCAGTGCTGCGAGGAGTGTTTGTCCTATGTGAAGGTGGAGGAGGTGAAATACTGCAGAGTCAGAAACAAGATCTACAGGGTGAGGAAATAAACACAGGCAGGAGTAAGGGATGATGAATAATGGTGAAGTGATGAATGAAGGACAGATGCAAGATGAGTGGATGATGAATCAATGAAGGTTAGATGATGACTAAAGGACAGACAAATGATGAATGGATAAATGAAGGATGAATGGATGATGAATAAAGGACAGGTAGATTATAAATGGGTGAATGAAGGACAGATAGATGAAGAATAATTGCATGAAGGACAGATATATTATG